>JARQST010000733.1:0-53342 GCA_030142225.1 Pachycephus smyrnensis
AAGACACTGAGAAACTGAGAAATCTACTGGCTGAAGAGACGAACAATGAGGAAGAGTGGACGAGCAAAAGAACAAAAATGAAATGTTTAGTGCATCGACAGAAGCTGGAACTCCTTTGGCAGACTTGGCGCAAGACGCAGTAGCTAGACGAGGTGTATAGTTTCTCTAAGAGATGGCGCCACGTATACCGTCCAGGAAGTGCTGCCCCCTTAAGCGGTGACTTGCCGAACTACATCTCTCATATGTATTATTAATTGCAAGGGGCTGTTAACGATTGTCAGCATTGGTCAGTGACTATGGCTACTATATAATTAATTAACAATAAAAGGTAAAATATAAGACATTAATAGAATTGATATATGGTTTTTTATTTTAATGAAAAGTACACAACATTGTATAATGCTATATATGTATAGATGAGACGTTTAAGACGTCGAATGTGACGGATGTTGTCTTTTAGACATCTTCAAGATGACTTTAAGATTTATTACGTGCTGTCTAGTATTTTACAGAACAGCTATTGTAAAATACGAGATTATATAAGACTGCATTGGAATATTTATTTCTTTTGGCATTTAACGTTTTACGAATTTTCATTATTGCCGGTAACTCCTGTCTCCCTCAGTTCGCCTGTCAATTTGTTGATTTGCGATGGGTTGCTCTTTCTCTGCGGCTTCTCGACTCGCCGCTTCCTAGAATATACAATTCAAAAATATTAAAAACAAGTAGAAATAAAGAAATACATAAACTACAATATAAATGTAAGTAAAAAAAAATAGCATTACTATTATTCGGTCGGTTACGGAGACATTTTTATCCGTCGTAGTTTGATATATTCGATTCTTCGAAGTATATAAGTATTTTTATAGGAAAATATACATAATTATATTATATAAACAAGTTAAAGTAAACATATATTCTTTTGTGAAGTTAGTAGAATTGGTAGCAGCATATAATTACTGATATTTAAGAAAAAAAATTATAAACAAGTAAGAATCAAACAATAAGGTAAACAGTTTATAGAATAATAAAAAGTATCCATTATATTGCTGAAGCAACATACGGATTATTCAAGAGTATTGGACTACTTGAAGGTGGTTTTACCATAGAAATCAAATTGGACGGGATAGCCTAGGTTGGTGCAATACTCCTTAATAACCCTATATGCAAATACTGAATTAGGTATAACCGGGGAAGAACTTCAGTGTTACATTTAAGAGACCCCTTTACGTTTTAATTCGTAATGACGTAACCACTATTCTATAGTGATTATTAGTCAATTATCCTTCAATATCAGTAACAAGTAGTTAAATTGACTAAAGAAGTGAAAATGAAATTGAAAAACGAATAAATTCATTTTGTGAGGAGCTTCCATGTATCTTTGTACCTGCTGCTGACGGATGCCGGCATAGATGAGGTCCAATCCTTTTTGAATTTCTTCGCTGACTGGAGGAGGAGTTGGAATATGATCTCCAGATGCGTGGAAGCCGGTCTCATCGGCTGTGTAGTGAACCGTAATCAGTTGACCCTCTGGACTTATGTAACTGTAGCTACCCTGCTGCACCAGTGCTTCACCCTGGTCCTTGCCTTCGCCAACGGTCTTGATATAGCCACTTTCCTCGGCGATGATGTTGTTACCAGTTTCGTAGCTGGATAATTGTACAATTTATTATAAACATTGACATTGGTCTGCTTACAGCATTCGGGACTTGACGAAGTTGAAAGGATTTCTTGTGCAAGGAGGTTTTTGTGACTGTCTAAGAATTATACGAAATGGCTAAATTAGAGCATTTAAACTGCTGGCATTCATTGTATTTTACCTTGTTCGATAGGTGCCATCATGTTCCTGCTGCTTATTCCATTGGATAATGGGAATTGGCGTGGTAGTGGTACGTCTATCGTCGATGTTCAATTCCCTCTCATCTTCTCTGTAGGTATTACGTCCTTGGGGAACTGGTTCTTGTGCAATTGCCACCCCTAGTACGGCTACTATCAATATCTAACACGCAAAGTTCATTTCAGTAATGTTGAAACTCAGTAATTGCGTTACGCTACTTCGGACTGCAGTTACTTTAAAGTGCGGTTTAATAGTTTTTTCTTTTTTTAATATATCATGGCAATTCTTTTAGATGCGTTATAGTATATAATTCTGCAACACTCATTGTTCGCAAGAATGTACAATGTAAAGTATTTTTTTTAATTAATATTTTTCCTACATTTATAACAAATAATTAAAAACTCGAATTTTCGGAATGACAAAAACAACATTTAAAGTCAATTACTCGACACATTCTTGAAAATGTTGAGCTTAACGAGTCGTTCAACAATCTCTATCGTTACAGTTATACAACGAATCTACAAACAATAACAAGACCAATAGTACTTAGAGAATAAAAAAAATAAAAAATATTACATGCACATTACTAAAAAGAAGTCCAACTAATATTGTTTAAAATTGGAAAATGCAACCATTCCATAACTCGAGAATGAACAAGAAATTAATAAAAAAAGAACTACCTGTAAATGTTTTTATAAAACGATTTAGACGTCCAACATTTTTGTCTGCTGTAGTATCAAGTTTTATAGACTAGGTTATTGTGCAATCAGAAGAAATCCAGCTCAGCAGAAGGTAGAGAAGATACGCCGGTAACTACTTCCCGATTCTTATTTTATTTGCAGGTTCAGGGCAACATGAAGATGAGTGAAAGTGAAAACGAAATGCCATCGTGGGTCATTTAACTCCTGACCTATTAACCCATCCCATTCCATCTCAGACCATTTCATTCCTACTCATGATGTTCTATGTATCTCCTACGCCACGCCACGTCATGCAATGCTATGCTGTGCTATGCTGCCAGTCCCGCGAGATTTCATTCCGCATGATTTATGTTTCTTGTCTTACCTCCATTTCTGATTTCGCGAAAGCATGCTTATACCCAGTAGTGAGATTCATTGTAGGTATTTAAAAAGATTCGTTAAAGAAAGTTTTTGACACGCCTACACCATCCGGTTACATTGCGAATGCACAACCAGATTTTTAGTTTTCTTAGAATTTCGAACTGACAGTACGCTGACTGACGGTGTCATTTATTATTATAAAATATTTATAAACAGGCATAGCTCGATATATGCTTTTCTTTACTTTTGTAATACTTTTTTAGTTTCTTTTTTTATTTTTCTAACATTTTATTCATGGAAACGGAACAAAGATATTTACTATTTATTTTCTTGCGCTGATTTTAATTAAAGAAATATTTTTTGTAAGTTTAAACAAGATGACAATTTCTTCGCGTGTGTGTCTTGCAGGTTGTTACAGTTATCACAAACAGGAATTTGATTAAAAATGATTTATTACACGGTTTATTTCAGTATTTTAAAACTTTTCGTCAATATGTAATTTAATTAATATTTATTTATTAGATTTTTATTTGTTTTTTGACTTGTCATTTTGATTCAAGTATTAACTTTCATCGGAACTTGGAAAGACTTTACGTGACAACGAGCTTATAGAATTAAATAATTTAAGAAATTTAAGAAAAGAATTTAAGCATCAATTCAAAAGACATCTTTAAGAAGAAAATGAAAAGAATAGATGCCGCAACATTACAAAAATTAAAATTAATTTAATAGAAAAAAATAAACAAGTATTTTCCACTTACCAAAAACTTCATCCTGTGTCTCGTAGATGAATAAAGTTACTATCAATGAACTATTGGATCATGCAAACTGCAGTAATAAAATTAACACAAGCAACAGCAAGGAAATAATGCAGGAAAGGAAAAGATGTTCGCCAAGAGTTCGACTGAGTTCGACTCTGATTCAAGGAGGCGAAAGAAATCCCCTTTTATACCGGGAGTCCCATTTCATCCCTACTCGTACATTCTGTCTCCTACTTTACTAGTCCATCTTACACTCTGCCTATATTTTCTATTGCTGCTCCTTCAAGCATCATGTACATTTATGTTATATCGAGAAACGATAGTACAGTCGTGCAGGTCATATAGTCTTAATTATATTATTAATATACAGAGTGATATATCCCAATGGGAATATCTATTAATATTTCTACCGATTTCACGTATTTTGGCAAAGAACTATTTCTTTGAGCAAGAGACAAATAATTTTTCTTTAAATAAATATTTTTATCGCACCGATATATTCGATGCTTTTCTTTTTTTTCAATTATATAAAATTGTATTTCAAGTGAATATCGCAAAAAAATGCTTCTTTTATGTATTTTTCAAAGTGTTACGTCGACGGAAATAATATATAGAGCAATTAGTCTGCACATTGGGCCTTACGTTATGAGTCCCTTTTACTGGGGTGAACCAAGCAATACAATATATAAAGCCAGATCCACAACGTCAGGGATCATGGAGAAATAATTAAGGTAGCATGAGCTTGAATTAGGCATTTTTACACGTCAATGCATACTGCATTGATGTTTAAGGAATAAATTTCTAATAACTTATGTCAACTGTGAATCCATAAATAAATGTACTTTGAAATTTAGAAAAAAAGTGATGAAGAAGAATTGTGTTGGATCGCTATATTTTTCTACTTCTGACCTCAAAAACTGCTTTCTCCAAAATTTTTGCATATTCATATTTAGAAACAGCAGAGACGTTTACATATTCAAATTTAAATGCTCCACTCTGCATGTGTTTCCTCGAAAATAGATTAGGGTTTATTAATTAGGTTAGTAGATAATCAATAATATTTGGAGTGCGATCTGTCAATTAGACAAATGATTAATATAATTTTCCTTCTTTCGTGCAGCAAAGCCAAAATTGCCACGTGAAAAATTGTCATCTAGATTGATGAAATAAGCGCACAAATTTAGAGACTATTTTTTTCTATTGTAAATCATAAAATTAATATTGCTACTGAACTTATGTACAGTATAAAATCATTTAATACTATCCTATAGATGTTCTTGCTCTGATTTTAGATACGATTTATTCCTTTAAGATTAGTTAATCTAGATTAATTAATCACGTATATGATCTACATATAATTAATTAATGAGTTGCTATTTCTTTTAAATAAATGCTTTCAACACCTTCATTATTCATGATATAGAAAATAAGTATGTATTCGATTCGTAGATCAAGGTTGATCAACGTATCAAAGTAGAAGGGATGTGCTGGCGCTTTCATTTTCGTTATTAATAATTATTAGTAAAGGTCGCGTTCGTGGCGTCCAAAGACGGAAGTGGACTGCCCATACTTTCAAACTTGCGTCTGCTCTTTTGCTACTCATCGTTTGCTCAAGTTATCATGCGACCTTCTAACAGACCCCCTAAAGAATCTGCACTAATAGGTATGGCTAATGGATACTTATATTTTCTGACAATTGTCTTTTTCGATATTGCATCTACACAACGTTTGATTTTAGTAAAATTTCTATCTTGCGACTACTTTCTACTTGATAATAGATCAGGTTTTACACGTGATGAAGGTTCTGGACGAGACAGATTTATTCAATATTTGACCAAGGTAAGACGACTGTCGGCCCATAATACTCTTCAGGATGAAGGCACTCTTATGTAATGTGTTGATATAAGAGTTAGGAGTTAGGTGTTAGGTTAGGTTCCTTTATGGGATTCATTTCGTTCTACCGTATCGCAAAATTTAATCGATTATTCGTACTGTCTACAAAGAGTTACGTTATGTTTCTTTTTGGTATAACTATCCAGTATTTCTCGGTACACTGATTCATGTACTATTAGGTAATAATATGAATATCATTTTATGTATATAGTTGATATCGGGTACTATGAAATAAATATTTTTTGTTTGAAATATACGCAGGCATTGGCTACGCACAATATTTTCCGGTTGGCTCTACGTAAGTACGTTTCACACGTTATTGTCATAGAAGAAAATAGTCGAATTTTATTGAATTACTTAAGAATGCATTCGTATGGATGATATAGGTAAAGAAACAACCATAAAAATAAGCGAGAGTAAATAATATTTATATAAAATAGATAAAATAAATATATAAATACCGTACATTTTTCAAAATAATTATTACTTTCAGGAATTTCTTCGGGTCATCGTTAACAAGCAGTACAGGCTAAAACAATGTTATATAATTATTAGAAACGGATCCTACTCCATTAGCCATAGGAAGTCAACATGGGGCCATGTACTACTTCATAAGTGTGAAGTATAAAATTCCTATATGCTGATTTTTCAGGATTAAGTCAAGTTAATGAAATTAAATGAAACTCACGAACGCATGCATTTGAGGCTGGACATGGAGGCGAGGATGAGAGAGGAACCAAAGTTCCAGGTGGTATATAGCTATAAAGAATTATTTAATGAAATTGTTAATACAATTTATTCCTAATTCGTTGGCCAATTATACTCAATTTACCGTTACTCCAAAAATTTTGCGTACAATCGTATAAAACTTACATTTGCCCGCTGAACAAAAGTACAAAATAATGTTTCCTTACAAAAATTATATATTTATCAAGATTTTCCAGTACAGAATATCAAAAGACGTACAGCCAAACAAATTGATGAATACGTAATTTGCGTAACGAAAAATTATTTTATACTTTTGTTCTGCGAGCAAATGTAAGTTTTATACGAGTGCAGAGAAAATTTTGGGTAATTAGTGAACGATAACTTAATATATATTTTTATAAAACATGATACGCTCAATTACCTCAAACTATATGTAGTATCTTGTTGAAGTGGCGTAACAGGTGGTACGAATTCAATCCCTTGTTTCATTAATGATTTATCAATGGGATCAGCGACTTCAACCGGTTGATAACTTAATCCCATTGTAGTCTCAGACTCCATCGGTACATTGTTAGGTAAGTAACGTCGAATTGGTGCGTAAGACGCCGTTGGTATTAATGAAGCCGCATTGTTTGGAAAGTAGGAAAGTCTGTGCGTGGTGCAACCTTAAAAAATATATTGATTATCAAAATACATATATCGTATATGAAAAAGATATATTATACGTAAAATTCCTATAGGAAATACGTAACTCTTCTTGTATTAAAAAAATATGGGATATTCAATCTTTTTAGATAGATCATGCATATCCTTTAAATGTGCATTTTGTACTCCAGTTAAAAACTTACATTCCAACGGAAGTGACGATACGGCTAGGTTCCCTTCCGGTTTGAAAGCACTTTCTGGATTGGCACATTTCCAACTGTAATCGTGTTTCTGCGTAGTAATTTCTTGCATAGGACCGCTTCCCAGCCATTGTTTCTCGCAAGGAGTTATTGGATTTTCTGGTTTCACGCACCAATTGCCCAGGTAACTCAACTAATATACGTATTTCATTATAAATATACAATCATCATTCTTTATTGATAATTTCTCATTGTCAGTAATAAAAAGAATCTCATTAAATAAATATTTTCTCACGCGATGCGTCGTATCGTGTGAAAGTGGACACGAGGAGAATATCACATTTTCTGGCTGTCTTATAGATTCACGTTTGTCACTCCCGCAGCCATAGTAACTCAGTTTGTAAGTAGTATTATCGTCAAAGCAGCAATTCGCATTTAGTATATTGTTACTTTCTTGAAGACTGAATGGCTTTCGTGGCTCTTCGCAATTAGGCCAATAACTTAACTTATAAGTCGTGCAAGCATCCATAGCTTGTATTGGCGGTTGGTATTCCTTTTGCTTGGTCCATGGATACTCCTCCTGTATCAGTGGCAACCATTCAAAATAAGAGGGAACCGATAATTAATATTATTAAAGCGTTATTTTACGCAATATAGTTGATCTTAATAATTGAATTTTCTAACGTATCGACACATCTTTTAAAATGAATAATTCAGATAGATACCTTAGCTGGCATCTCGTTAGGCCAGTAACTTAATCTGTAGGTGGTACATCCATCCATAGGTAGATCCGATTTGACGTAACTTCTAATGGGAGAATACGATTTTATTGGAATGTTACAGCCAGAACCGTAGTAGCTAAGTCTATAGGTTGTGTCATCTGGAAAAGTATTAAATATCGGTAATAGTTTGACGAAGTCAGATATAATATTAGTATCTGTTAAGAGCTGTAAAGTTATTAATTATAAAAATAAAAGTATATCTCGTGTACCAGACATAGTTGCAGCAGGGCAATATAAATTCTGGCGAGCACTGTAAGCTTCTGGTCTTTCAACGTGCTTCCAGGTATAATCATGTTTTTGGGTCGTAACATCTTGCATCGGACCTCTGCCCAGCCATTGCTTTTCGCAGGGAGTTATTGGAGTTTCGGGTTGAACGCACCAGTTTCCTAGAAAGCTCAACTAAGATTTATAGAATTATAGGGGGAAAGAGAAATTTACTGTCGTAGACAAATAATTTCTTATAAGCTTTAGCACTATCGGTTTGCGTCGACGAACCAATGTGTCTTACGTTGCCAATCTGAGCTAATTGAAAATATGTATGTAATACCTTGTGCGTTGTTTCATCTGGCATGGGACCATCCGCGATAGTCAAAGAATCTTCAGGACGAAATGGATCCACTGACGATGTAGGTCCTTCCCAATATGAGAGTCGGTACGTTGTGTTATCGTCCAATGGTACATCGGGGCGCCAATAATACTGTTGATAGTATTATTTGAGATATACGTTTTTTTACTTGAAAATATTGTATAGACTGTTTAGAAGAATAAAAAGTCTATTTACTTGAATAATTTTCAAATGCCCGGGAAAAAAGAATTTTAAGTGTTTTACTGCTATAGATTATCCGCACTAATATTTAAATTGAACAAATTGACGAGGTAAAGGAATATTGTAAAATAAAATTTTTAATGTTTTGGACTGCCATATTTGTTTATATCGTCATGAAATATTATGTGGTGCAAGTTTGCCAATCAAGAATAATATTGGAATAATGCTGCGTTTATAATAGGAGAAAAAATATGTAATTTCTTGGACTTACGCGAATTGGAGCGTAGGACTTTGGAATTTTTGGTTGAACATATTTCTATGAAGGAAATAACGTAAAGTAGAATGTATAATTTAAAATAAAGGATATTCTCTCTTATAGTTAAATACGTGTATATATATATATATATATATATATATATATAGGGTGTTGTCAACAATGAACAAACAGCTAACAGGAAGGATTTATGTAACACTTACATAACATGCAGGCTGAGATGTACAACAGCAACAACAATTGCAGCACTCGTCGTGACCTAACTTGAAAAAAAAATTAAGAAAATTATATTTTCAGATTTTCAAGTTATAAAAAAATATGCGATAACAACTTTATTCATAAATTTGGAATTAAAACCCGACGATTTCCATTGGGCCGTTCTTAAAAGTCTTAATAAAATATAAATGAGCTATTCCATTCGTCAAAATTGGTATCCTTACACGAATTTTATTTTTAGCCTCGATAATGGATCTTCGGCGAGTGTGCTTTTCTCTGCATTTGAAAAGAGAAAAGAGAATTCGTTTTATTAAGACAATTTATGAGTTGCGGCATAGTCGAACGTCTTATCTAAGAATAACGAAAGAAAAATGTTTTTTACACTTACGTATTCGGTGGACAAATATCCATACTCCTGTATGAATTTTGAAAAATCTACAAAATTGAGTAATTCACAATTGCAGCACAATGGCTTCAAAAATGTTGAAGTTTCCAATTGATGATTTGAAAAAATTCGACATTTATAAAAATCCTACGTATGACATTTGTCAATAAAAAATGCATCGATTTGCACCTGTGTGAATGTGGGTTTGAAAAAAAAGTATATGTCAAATGTTCGTAAATTTCAAGTGAAATTTTTTATAGTGGTATAACTCTGCATCTTCCATGGACATTTTATTTTTAATTTTTTTGTTCATTTCTAACGTATTTAAATGAAGGGATAAATGGAACAGGATCTATCTTTTTTTTGTGAAGATATTCTATTTACATAATTAACAGCAATGATATACACATCACATTATATAACAAAGACACATGATAACGAAATGGAAGATAATAATTAAAAATTTCTTCTTCTATCAAATAATTAAAAACTAATATGAATTATTACAAGAGCTATAAATAACATTTAATACGGTTAACGAATTTAACTCAAAGACTGCACAATGATGATAAACACTTTTAAACAATCGTAAATTATTATACTCTTTATTGTCGTCATTGTAATTACATCCATACCTTATCGATCGATTACGTAGTTTTATTCGAAAGCAAATTCTGCTAATAGTTTGACATATAAATTATATATTATTTATGACTTTAGAGTATTTCGCGCATGTCATTGATAGGACAACATAATCGATCGACGAACGAACGGAGAATAGCAATGTTAAGGTTTATTTTAAAAAATTTGTTTCGCGCTGAACCTTTTACGTCTACTGAGTAAATTATTTTTATGCGAAAATTGCTAATATTAATAATAACGTAAATAATATAATAATGTTAGAAAAATGAAGATAATAACAATGCAGACGTTAGATTCTACTTTGGTTCAATTCGGTAATAAGTTGAATTCACACACAAGGTGTACACATTCATGCCCTATAGCGATTACGCAATTGTGATTCGCTGTTGTTTGTACATTATCTAAAAATCTACACACGAAATACAGGCAAAGGTATTTTTTCAGTATGTACGAAACTTATACAGTACATCGTACCATGATAACTCTATTGCCGTATGCGATTTTATTGCGCAGTTACTGCTCTAAATATATATGTATATATATATTTACACTATATACTGGAAGTGGTCTTGTATCTTCAGAACATTTAAAGTATCAGTACTTTTTACTTTCATTCCCAACAGATGAGAAGCTTTAGACTAGACTTATACCAAATCGATTTGCTATACGTGGTGAATGTGTTGTTGCCACAGCTAGAAGCAGAGGTATATCCGCTGCATCCAGGTCCAGGTCAACATTTAGGTTAGCTATGCTTGCCTCGCATACCTCCATGGACATGAGGCTTTCAGCAAGAGCTTCGCTGCGTAGCCACATTTCTCTTAATTTTCCCTCTAGCACTTCGACACACTGCAATTTATTATTTCATTAGCACAATCGTACCTTTATCCTACCTCGACAAAGTTAGTTCTGTTTCTCGAATAAAAGGCAAACCTTAAAACTTACATGAATCGGAGAACGATACTTCTTCCACACATAAGAGAAAGCCTCGAGCATGTTGGCGACAAGTCTAGACATACCAACGCGTACAGGTGGATTCTGTGATGGGGAATTATTTGAGAGAATTCCAACCTGCCAGGAGTCCAGATCAGCAAGAATGCACATGGCTTCGGTAACTGGTTGATCGACTAGTGAAAATCTACTAGCCAGATTTACCTCTTCTCGCATGCAATGCCACCATTCTTTACTATCGTCACTGACTCCTCCTTCACTCTTTTCATGCTCTTCCTGTTTTTGATCTTGCATCGTCGTGAAATCTTCGCTTTTTCTCTTCCGTTTTTTCTTGCGTTTTATCAGACCTTGCATAACAAGACCCCAGGTGTATGCTGCAATATCTTCCGAGTCATTATCGTCATACACCTTCCCATCGAGTAGAGTCTTTTGGAAACCCGCCTGTTCTTTATGTTCCATTTTACCGTTGAGTGATTTTTTTGAACTGTAATGCAAATCGCGTGACTTATTATTTCTATTACAATATAACAGCCAAGCGATTACGGAAAAACAATTGCTAAAAATATTATTATCAATGCTTAACGTTGCCCTTCGATCAGTTCCATATGTAGAAATACAGTACACGTACATGGTGTGATGAAATTAAAAGCAAGCAAATCTTTTGCACCATTCTTCTCTCTTTTATTCTTTTAATATTTTACGAGAATGTTAGTTCTGTCTTATTACTCTTGCGATAAAGAAATGTAATACGGTGCGCTTCTTGCTCCTGATGTTATCACGCAGTGCACGTGTCCCGTATTCCTATGTGCCGAAACTAAAGTTAAAATTATTTAAACAACAGCCCAAAATAATAATAAACAGTATATACACACCGGGGCATAGGTAATTCCACGACGCCATTAGCTTCGATCAGTGCTTCCAAACTATTAGATCTTTCGATTTTTGTTGTGCCACTTTTAACGTTATTTCGACTACTAACCGAAGTACTACCACTTGCACTGCAAGTTCGGAGCACTTCTGTCGCATTGGTTGGAGTCTCCAAAAGTAACTTGTTACTTTCATAGTTCTGCGGTGTACTGTAACCACTGTTACAGTTGCATTTTAAACAGAAACCCATAGATCGGTCTGTACTGGAGCATTCTGGCCCTGATTGAATACTCTTCGAAGATTCTGGGAAGTTTCGCTGAATGATTTTACGTAAAACACCCTCTGGAAGTTGAGCCGAAGTACTTGGAACTCTGGTGAATGCAAAGGAGCTTTGACAGTTGCACCTGGAAGACGGTCGGCGTAATACTGAAATATTTGGCGGTTTCTCTTCTGCTCCGAGTGTCCACAGCACTCGGGATTGCTTATCGTTTTCTGTACTTATCGAGTGGCTAGTGGCGTTTATACCATCATTGTAGACACCACTCTCTATATTGTCATCTTCAAAGTAATCAGGATACAACTTTTTGGCTTCTACGTTATTCAAATCGGCGTATTCACGAGGCACGGTGGAAGAATTTACTTTTGTACCACTAATAAATTTCGATGCTATGCCTTCGAATTTCTTAGGCTTATCGAAACTATTAAGTGAAGAATCTTTTGGTGAACTTGCTGTTAAGATTTTCGTATCTGCGTCATTCGATTCGTCAAGGTCGATTTTTAAGATCTTATCGAAATTGCGAGGTTGGGTTGTCCGAGCTGTAGCCACTTTGAAGTTCTGAAATACTCCATCATCGAAGGTGTTCAACTTGAACATCTTGGCTTTCTCGAAGTCCTTTAAATTATCGGTACTCTGTAGGGTATATGATTCTTCCTCCGATTTTCCTTTTGCTGGTCGGAGTGAAATATCAAGTTGATATTTTTTTGCGCTCTCCAAATTATGAAATTGCGAAGTAGTCTGGAGACGCTTCTTGTCCACTGCGACTTCCTTCGAAGGACTCTCGCTAACAATGATTTTCACTTGACTTTCTTTGTATTCTTCCTTAAATATGGATAGTTTGGGTCCTGCTAAATCGTTAGATTCTTTTACAAATGATCCAAATGCATTGAGATTTTTTTCGAAGGTTTCGGTACGTTTCATGGCCATATTTGACGTTTTGTTCCAGGGTGAAGACAAGTTTAGCTTTAGCGGCTCATCTTGCTGCCAAGTGGAAGATCTGGATCGTGAATTCTCATGCATGAACTTCGAACATTTCCGAACACGTTCCTGTAATTTAGGCTGCCTCTTCTTAGCTTCTTCCAAGATAACGATAGCCTCCTGAACATCCTTCTGAGAGGGGCAACGGTATTCTCTTTTCTTCTCGACTATCCCGCTCCTCACGAAGTAAGATAAAAAATTAAGGACGGCATTGATGAGGTCTACCTTATCCGAGTCACCGGCGATTACGGTGTGGACCAACTTCATAGGATTTCCTACCGCCCCGTATAGGTCACCCAACTGCGTCCATAGCGGATTGCATGGATACTGCTTACCCAATTTCTCCATCTAAAAGTTTACCGAATCTAATAATTCAGGGAGAATTTATACGAAATTTAAATGATTCGTTATTACTGTATGAAATTGAGTGAAATTGACGAGGATTTTTAAAACCGGACTTGTAAATATGCAAAGCATGAGCAACTACCACAATCGGATGAGGATGAACAATTAATAATACGTATTATTATTGTGTGGAGGACTTCATGAAATCCGTGGTTGTGCCTCCTTTTATTTTCGGGAGTATGTAACAAGAGAGTTTAAGTGGAGTGCTGTCTAGAGTGCTGCGATTAAGACTCTACCATAGCCCCGTTGTATCAAAAAAGCACTATGCAATCAATACAGCCATCGTTTATAATTGCTCATACCAATTGACGATCCTGGGATGATAGCACAGTGTGCACCCAACCAAGATGACACGTTAACACTGCAGTTATGACGGTACTCAGGAAACTAAAAAGTACAAATTAGAAAGGTCAGAATTTCTTAATGTTTAAAGACAACTTTGTGCTATTATTTTTATCAATGTGCTAAGTGTTCCAATACTTATTTTAAACGTTTGTTATTTCGTTCATTTTTAATTTGCCATTTTTATGCAAATTTACGGCTACTAACTGGAGGAAAAAGATGGTCCTTACATAGTTGCAGACGTGTACAGCATAACAAATTGTATAATTTTCTTATTAGAATAATTTCAATACAGCCTCAACTAAATTAGGACAACGATTTATAAGAATTCGCTGGAAATACCCTTGTCAACGCAATGTCAAGCGATTGTCTTGCTCGGCTTAGAACATTAAGTAATCTGTTTCAACCGGGACTCAGTAAATTTTAATAAATGTATACTTTTAATTTTTATTAATTTACTCTTCTACGCGATTAAGACCCTTAAAGAATTAACAAAGAAATAATTTGTGTAATAACGGGGCAATTCAATTAACTGCTGAAAATAAAAAAAAAATGTATTTATATGGTAGAAAGAGAATCTCAAGTATACATAGCCACGTACAATACTTTCATCAAAAGCATAATTATCTTTCAACAATTGTGCAATTCCGTTTATAAAATTAGGATGCATACACGAATATGTTTTTTCTTTAATTCATACTGATTTCTAATACTCACAAATTCGTTGACTTCGTGTCGAGGTTATCAACTAGCCAAAACATTTTTTGAAGTTCATGGTAAAGTGTCGTAATCCTTCTCTCGGCTGGTATAGTAGAATTCAATAAAACCTCATGCCAAAGTAACGGAGTCGGCGAACGACTCGAGTCTGTGAGTAATCGCAATAACCAGAAAGTACAATTCGTAGAGGCCCGATGCATCCGTGCAATGAGACTCTTGTTATTTGCCTTGCCTTTTCCTTTACCTTTCCCTTTACTCTGGGAATAGCCGCGAGACTTACTCGACGACTGTTCGAAACAAGTGCAGCAGAGACGATCCAGCATACCTTCCAAGAACGTTATATGTTCCAGAAGAGTCTCTTCCATTTTTCTACAAAGAAACAAGAACTTTTAAACACTTTCACGTTTCGATATTATCTATAAACGTGTTAAATGTAGTCAATGAAGAAGTTTAAACAAAAACATTATGTTAAAGGACGTGCAATTAAAAAACTGATTTTTATACTGTACCTTTCGTATCCAGCAGTTAGCTGTACTAGCATAGCAAGACCTAAACGAGTTTTGTGCCTTCGGATATGAATCTCATGATCTTCTGGGTTATCACAATTCGAACTATTAAGATCACCAGCATGCTGTTGGCCTCCATAGAGAAAGAACTCATCGGATTCTGAGCGACTCAGGGACGTCGAGACAGCTCGAAGCCATCGTCTGCGAAGGCTACTCAAACTCCCTATACCAGAGGAGCCACTGCTCTCCAAAGACTGTGAACCTGAATAAATGTTTATGTTAAACATAGAATTGAAATGTTGTACTGGGAGAACTAAATTTATCGATATCAATCTCCCTTGCACTCATTTAAATACATACGTGGACTATATAATGTCTTTGAGTCAGGATGAATGGACTTTCTATTTTTTTTTGTCAATAACAAATTAGTTTATGATATAGCTATATTTAATACGGACAAATGTAATTGCACTAATAAATTTATACTACAATCATAGATAAACATTTAATTGTGAAGTACATAAAAAATTAACAGTAAGTTATTATTGGTAATTAACACATTATTGACCGGTCACGACTATACTCGTGTTTTCATGACACAAACGTTGTTGACCGGCCACGAGTACGTTTGTGCATGAAAACACGAGTATACTCGTGACCGGTCAACAATGTGTTAACTTACTTCCTGGTGGAGAGAGTGTATCTATATCCCATCCACTGCCATTACTGGAGCTTGTAGAATTCTTTCTCATGTCGGGCATAAGATTATTCCCAGATGAATTGACAGAACTTGGGCATGAAACTATTAAAAAAAAAAATCATTTGTTGACTAAGACTATAATTTCACTATACTTTTGTGCAGTACATTATCAATATTGGCTTAATTGTCAAATAATGGTTTGGTTACTCACGATAAGTTCGTATACTTCCATCACTGGAATTGGAATCAAAATTCATGGATTGTCCCAGCATTTCATCTGAATTCCTGTCATTACTGGAATTAAAAATTCAGTTCTATAATTGTAGAAAGTCTAAAATATTGTTATTGATATTTTAGTTACATATTAATCGTTTGTAAAATATAAATAACAAACTGTGACATTTGTTCCATGAATAACAAGGTATCCAAAGTACAGTAGTTCTTACATTTGTTTACACGCATTGTGTTCCGGAGCAGGAAAAATTTTCGTACACATTATGCAAGGAGGTGTATCTATTGCATGGACCTGGAATGATAATCTGTTAGTATTATGTATCAACAGGCATACATAATAATGATGATTGATAGAAAATTAAAACAATTTTCCTTTATTACCTTAAACGATGGACCTCTATATGTCATTGCGACAGTACCAAACACCATTTCACTTAGTAATTTCACGTCGTCACGAGCCACCTTTTCATGCTGAAAATGAAATAATTACAATCATCTTGTGAAACATATTTAATATCTTTATAACTTGAATCTTAAGTACATTTATAATAATGTTTATATTATAGGCAGCATAGTTTATGTCTTCACTGTACACGATTTCAATAGGAATAACCAATCGCATTGGTTTATTGTCTAAAAACCTTACATGTAATTAGTTAATTCTATTCAAATTCTGTATAGTGAGAATGTCACAATCACACAGAATGATACGTAGACCTGTAAACATCCAATATTTGATTACGATATAATGAATATGTACAGTATTTGTCATGTATGGTATGCACGAGAACATGAGCTGCTCTACTTTTGCTCTGTGTATTTTATGTATACCATTTAATTCCAATACCGTACAATGCCACTCTACCATATGATTGTAATAAAGGATTTGCAAGATTATTGAAGCATGATTATGTTAGTGAACTTATTTTTACATTACCTCATAAATGACCCCATCCACAATTTCAATATGTGACTCATTTTTTGACTCCAAGTCATTCTTCAGTTCATTTTTTCGTGACTTAATAGAGTTGATCTTCTTGACAGCAATGGAATCAAACAACAATTTTCTACCACGCCACTCACATTCTTGGAATAATAAGATTCTCACTTGATCTGTATTGAATCTCAGTGAGTTCCTAAAATTAACGAGTAAGATAAATAATATGTGGAAGTAAATAACCATATAATTATTTTTTCAATGGTTTTAAATAGTGAGAAAACATAGTTAAATGTTTTGAAAAAATGAAAATAACATAAGCATAATAATAAATTAGTATATTTTACTATGTTTTGAATCATTGATGCAATTATTATTCTTCGGTTATGTGTTGACTGCTTTAATACGTAAGTTTGTAAGTAATCGACTAATATAGCAATTAATTTAAAAATCAATATTAGATTCATTACTCTCAAATTGTATTTATATTTTATAGAAAATTCTATATAAATAGGAATAGATTAAATATTGGAGCATAAAGTTGACAGATACATGTTGTATTTAGCACGATAAGATACTATCTCAATGTGATTTTTATAGCTGTAATTATCATTACTTTTAACCAGAAATTAATGTCGGTATACAAAACACCATAAACATTTATTATATTTAAATACAAAAACTTATTAATTGTTGGATTATCTTATATATTTGCGTGTTATAAATGTTATAAATGAAAATTTATACGCGATGTGCGCAAAAAAGCATTCAAAACGTCAGCATTAAACCTATGAGAAGTAAACATATGAAACGTCCATTCTAAATATACATGAATATAATTAAATTTTTGTAACTTTTGGTTGAGTCAACAAAACTGAAAGAAGTAAGGTTATGTTATGTTTGCAGTATATACTTTGAGGAAGAAAATATCATTGTCACGAGGTGTTATATCCGACTACACACACAAATTCAATGCTATTTAAAAGGCCTGAAAAAAGAGAGATTTCACAATGTTCTAAAAGGTCTTAACATATCGTCGAAACTGTGAGAAATCGATAATAAACCATATTTAAACTATCCTTCTAGGTAACATGGTCTCACCCGTCGTCGCTCCGAAATCCACAATTTTTCCGAATTTCCGAATACACAGCGTCTTTACGTCGCTTGGTTGTATTTCTCGAAGAGATGATTTTGCCGAGCAAAGGCATCATAGACCGGCTGCTCGACTAGATTCCCGGCATTGCTGTGGAAATTCGATTTGACGGGATATCATGTCACGTAAAACTGCACCATACATTATTCGCCAGTTCTTAGCAGTTCTTAGCCAACTGTAAATAAAGTCACGTGCGGCAAAGTCATATGATTCTGAGAGAACTGCGAGCAACTGCGAGATAAAATGTCTCCCACTGCGATGGATTCTACTGATTCTACTCGCCAATTGGACGTGCGAGTTAGTGCGAGTTAGTGCGAGTCAGTGCGAGTCAGTGCGAGTGCCCTGCCTATCCTATTCGATCCTATCCCACTAGAGCCGTGGACCCTAGTGCTTGCTAGTGCTCCTGGTCACTCCTGGTGGACAGCATTTATGCGTTCATGACGTCATTTGCGAAGTTGTGTAACAAGTATCGGTGTAACATCCAAAGATCGTATCATCATCCACGTCGCGCTGACTGCTTTCGCGATATGAACCGATGAGGCATCTAATGCTTACATTTTATAAGTAAATCTACAAATTGTGACTTAGAATTTTTGAAATACCTACCTTAACCTGCATATACATGAAATGGAGAATGAACCCACCTGACCCATATATTATATAATGTAATGTAGGTAATGAGAGAACCCAGATAGCACAATAATATTCTTAGGACATATGAATTTTCTCTGCATATACTCGGAATGTACTGGGATCTACTAATTCTAAGAATATTGAGTACCTTCATGTGCTTAGAATTAAGGCCTTTATGGAAAAATACTTATGAACACTGATGAGCACTGATAGTAGGGATTCTTGAGTGCTAATAAGTTTTTCAATAGTATTATCAGTGACGATAAGTCAGAAGTGCCGAAGAAAATTATCTCGACTGCATACACCATATCTTAATCTTCTTCTATTATATTTATTAGTGGAATTAAACAATGCATATTTTCATTCGAGTATTTCGAACACATATGCTTTAGCCAAGATTTCAAAACGTACTGCTATCAGTCGCCTGGTTTATTGCACTACGTAAGAAGGATTAGCAAAACTTATAATAAGGTCGCGATCACTGCCCACTTCATAATTATGAATAATTTCAAAAGATTAACCTCCTAAAGGTGTCCCGCGTCCGTCCTATGGACGTATACGTTGGTGTTAACCATACGAGATGATCCAATATCTAAACTTTTACGTCTTTAGTTTTTATGCATATGTGATACAATTACTTTTTAAGAAAGAAAAACATTGGATTTTTTATTCATAATATTATATTAATATGAATCTGCTATACGATAAAGGACGTATTTAAGGTGTATAAGAATCTATTGTACAAATAAATTTTACATTCAACCCTTTGCCATGCAATTTTATTGGTATAATAATTGTGTACTGCGTTATAAAATAGAATGATAATTTTTTTTCAATAAAAGGTGTCATGTTTTATATTTCTCAAATGCAAAATTGAATTTTTGATTGAACAACTGTTCATTGATTTTATGAAAACGAAAAATGTTATGTTCAGAATATTCCACGTTATTTTATGTAAAATAAAACAATTTTTTGTGACATCACACAGTTAACTCAAGTTGATCAACCTCGATATTTCGATCTTTGTCTAAATGAACATCGTGTATATTCCTATGAATTTTATCAGTCAAAATTAGTTGATGAATATTTTCAGTATTGAATTCGGAAATATGATTACCGCTTGCCCCATTGGCTTCTAACGCTTTGAATGCCTTTTGTAGATATTTTTTACTTGAAATTGTTAAGTAAATTGGAAATTCAATTGAAAAAGTAATTAACAATGATCCTCGTTCTTTTGGATTTTCTGGCATAGGCATTCCTTCGTTAGGTATGATTTTCTTGTAGTTTTTTCTGCAAGAATAAAATCGGTTTAATAAAACAAAATTTATTAAGAAATAATTATTATTGAATTCAATCTATTACAATTGATAGATCTAAAAGCGGTTGACAAAATTTTCAAAAGAACCTGTGGTTATCAGAATATTAAGAATATTTTTGTCTATATCTTACGTAATTACACTCGTGATTGGAACACGAAGGACTCTTTCATCAATAGTATTGACAGTGATAACAGTGCCAATCAGTGCATCGCGTAAAAAAATATTAACATTCATCAATAAATCGGAGCCATCCCTTTTGAACAACTCATGAGGTCGATCTTCAGTAATAAATATTATATCTGCTGTGAATTAATTAATTAGTTGTTTTGTAATCTACATCCACTACTGAAACGTATATATGGGAATACAAAAAGTATATTTTTTTGTCCAGTTATATAAATATAAAAACAAAAATATAACTAATAATTGTCCTTCTGCAAGCTCAATGTGATTCTTTTGCGGATCAAAAACAATGAAGCCTCCAGTAAGCCACCCGTGGCTGTGCAAAAAAATGTTTCTTACAAAATATGCATGTTCATGGTCTTGCACTGAAATTTGTTGTATTTTGCTATTGTAGCATATATTTTCTTTATTTCATGGAAAGCCAGGTGTGATTTATTAAGTATTGCATTGTTTGCGAACTGTCAAAAAGACGCATTGAACACGTGGACCGACTATAATCGCCGTTACATTGATTTTTGATTTTATTTCGAAATTCAATTGATAGAATACCTGGTATTTTTGTAGGTCCTTCGTCACCCTCTTCTGGTAATAGAATTTCAGTACCAGAAGGCAAGCCAGGTTTTATCGGAATCGTCAAGATCTTTTCTCGAAGCTCCGTTGTACGTTTGTCTTCGCCAGTAAGCACAAATTTTTTAATTTTCATTTTTTTGATACTGCCAAAAAAGACCTGTCATGAAGAAATAAATAAAAATTTAGTATTTAATATATGGAGAATATATTACATACTATATAAAAAATCAATGGCTGCTTAATATACATAACTATTCGTATAAATTCATGATAAATAAATTTAGATAAACTTACCTCTGACAAGGTTAAGAGCAAAGGTTTTGTCACAGGTTCATCTTTTTCTTTAATACCTTTAACTCCGCCAAGATCATATAGCGGCAAAGGTTTATCAAGAACATCCAGTATATCTGCGTAAGGGCTAGAAGTCCCGAAAAATTCTCTGCAACACAGATTCCACGAAATTAAACAAAATAAACGCTAATTAAATTCAATATTTTTTTTTCCCAGTTGGTTAGCAGCGTTTATTCTTCATATTGTTCAGGGCTGCAAGTTTTAAAATAATACCCAAGTATTCGCTATGTGCATGATGTGCATACTCATACAGTTAAATGTTAATAAGCATGAGAACTTATGAAGTGCAACCCAGATGGCGCAAATGGCATGAACGTCCATTTCCACAGCTGTTCATTAGGGTATAGCTGTATTTGAACGCACAAAGCGAATACTCCATTCACCAGTAAAACGTGTTTTGAAGGGGGCCATCTCTGTATGACTTTCAATGCAAAGGAGTCCCCTAGACCTCACAGTTGACTCATGGACTGACTATAGATATCATTATGGCATCAAATATACTTTGTACCAATAACACAAGAGTTATCTAAAACGTGCGTTTAATATAACGTTGTTACATTATTGTTATCAGTGTTACATAAGACTACATAACAGATTACAAATGTTTTATGAGCATTAGGTTTCCATTTAGGTTAACAATGGAATTTTGTTACGATTCTGTTGTATTTGGATACAGAGATAATCAAGAGAATATATATGTGTAAGAGGAAATGTGAGTTCTACACGTTTGTTTCCTAAACGTTATTACTTTTTGGCTGTAACATTCTACAGGCATTTGATGGTACTTAAAATATCTTCGACCTGCATAAACATTATTATTTCCATAATGCAAATCATGCACTTATGTACGTATATCGTGATTCGAAAAAATCCTACGTGTACCCATCCTATCACATTAATCTAATCGGGCCAGATCAATTCCGCAGGCATGTTTTTTGGAAATAGTTTCTTAACGCAAATTTTGCTTCTGAAAATATGTGTAAATCATTCCAGCAAGCAAAGAGGCATCCGTTGAGTGTCTTATGTCGGACTTGTTCGATGTGCTTGCTCCTCGATGAAGAAAATATTTATAACGACGAATGCAATATGTCTGTAACCTGATCTAACCTAACCTAAACCGACCAAGCCTAGTCCAGCTTAGCTGACCGTAGTCTAAGTTAGTTTAACCTAACCTAACCTAACCGAAAATTTACACATATTGTCCCGGGCTGCTTTCGTCATTTAAACAATTTTTGAATTATAATATCATTTACGTTTTCTACAGTTTCCGCTGGAACAAGCGGAATAAGCGTTTAGAATACTGCTGCCTGACTATAGTGTAGTGTACGATTTGTTCAGGTTTCACGTATAACGTGTAGGATTTGCATTAGGAAAATAATAACGCGTAGAATGCGTCTAGGATATATCCAAGTGGCATCTGCAGTTATTTCACGGGTAAAAGATCCTGTCTAGAGGACTCTTTTGCCTTAAAAGTCATAGGAAGATGGCCTCTCTAAAAACTTACTAAACTAGAGGTATAGAATGTTGCTGCCAAGAAATAATATCCTGCAGGATATTGAGGTATAGGATATCACGTGTCGGGATTTTTATATATAGGACTTAGGTCTAATGGAATAGTGTAATACATAAGAGCAATTGATCAAACTAATTATTAAATTCACCTGAAACATACTTGTATGTTTTTAACGGTTCGCCGTGATATATATAAGGCTGAATGTAGCCTTGTGGACCAGGAACTCCTTTTCTTAAACCATCTTCCCCGTATCGGTCGTAAACTGCTCTTTTTAAGGGATCCGAAAGTATTTCATAAGCTTCGGCAATTAAAGAGAAAAGCACTTTTAAACTGTCGTCCTTTTGTCTTTCAGGATTATATTGGATGGCCAATCTACGAAATCTGTAAATTCAATAGTTCAATTTAGACTGCAGTTCATTTTCTTTCAGTCTATATTCGCTGGAAAGTTGCTGGAAAACAAATGGATGTAACTATCATACATTTTTTATGAGCTAATGATATTCAATTTACAGATATGTATGTATTATATGAATATTTAATGAAGTATTTCATTGTAGGTTGTATCTACCACTTAAAAAATATTCTAATGAAAAAATTTAATGCAAATGTGAAAACTGAAAGTTGAATTTGATAAAAACAGTATGTCCTTAATATAGAACGTAAATTAATAACAGCCAACATAATTACGGTAAAGGGATATTTTGGGAGTTTGTGGGAGTTATTTATTGTACCACGTATAATTCCAAATAAAAATCTATAACTTTTGTTTCATTTTCATATGTAATACGATGCTTTTTGAAAGATACTCTAGAATTTCGTCCCAATGAATCTTCGAAATGTTTTTTTTACAAAAATAGTTTGCACAATGATTTCTTTGTTATTAATTTTTTGAGGGGAAAAATTTGCAAAGTTTTATTTAAGTTTCATTTAGCTTTTTTAATTAGACGTTTGTGAAATTTAACATTGATCGGAGAATCAGGTTATTAGCAATCATGGAACGCTGAATAGATAGATAAAAAAACTGGTTAAAAAATGTTTGGAGTATGGGTTATAATTTAACGGACTTACGCCTTTTTGATATCTATATCCTGGCAGTCTTTTTTCAATAATAATACGCCATAATAATTTATTCCATAATTTTTACTATGACATCTGTCACCGCAAGCCATTTTTTTCTACATCTACGAGAATCTACTGTAGATTATACGTGAAACAGTATAAAAAAACAAAGAAAAATACGTTATCTTCGCATTTAATTTTCAAGGTACCTTTTTTTAATTACTATTGTATAATTAATCATTGCTCGTCTTTTATTTTATTTTGAGTACTATTTTTATTTAATATAATTCGTAAGGATTGAGATTTTTAATGTATATATATATATCATATATTTTAATATATTGCGATCTATTTGCCTAATTCAAAGAAAGCGCTATCAATGTATTTTTGGTTACTTTTTAAAATGCTACATGTAATGTAATAAAACATGAAAATAAAATCTTTATTACGCTATTACCTACGGACTTATTTAATACTCTTTTGAAAGAAGAAAAAGATTGAAGATAATGATGATAACGATGGAAACCGAGATGGCCGCGACTGACGTTCATATTTTTTCAACAACGCGCCCTTCAACAACCAAATGTTGCCTGGAGTTACGCGAGTCAGTATCATTGATAAATGATAAATCATATTCTGCCGGTACTTTTACAATTGTTAAAACGTTGTAACAATTCATCGACAAAGCCAGTCGTTACATCAAGTTTTTGAGAAGAAAGTCAAAATATGAAGAAACGCGACCACATATCGACACTCGTACAAGAAGGTAAGTTTCAGGAATTGTAAAATTATTTATTCACTCATTGTTTACCATCATTCTTACTCAAATACATACTTCATTGAATAAAGTCAATTTTTCATATATAAAATACCTTATCAAAAGCAAAAAAGTTTGTTCGGACAAAAAGATGAAAACTTTCTTCATGGCATTTTTGAATAATTTTCTTAACCAAATTACAGGTGCAGATTTAAATGCAAACGTGCAAGGAGAAGTTTTGTCTCGTTCCACTAGTCAATTAATTGAAATACTAACGAACGAAAACATCATGACGTCAACATCTACGCGCAAAAGACACATTTGCATTGGACCAAAGTCAACGCATCATCAAAAATCGCCGTTAAACGTGCGGCGGGAGGTGCAGTTGCAAGGAGCTCCGTGCGTGACGGATACGTTTGCGGAGGTTATAGGAAAAAATAGACTTGGCCCTGCGAAGCAAAAAATTCCTAGACCGGCAAATGCGTTCATGCTTTTTGCCAATGTTTGGAGAAAAAAGCTTGCTGTCGAAAATCCACGGGAATCCAACAAGGACATAAGTGTTAGGTTAGAGAAGAAATTTAGCTTCACTAGGAAATAATCAACATCCACGTACTTCTCTTCTTCTTATTATTGTCCTATAATTTTTATAATATTTCAATAGCTAACACGTTTTTTTTAATTTTTTTAATTAATGGTTAAAATTTCCTTCTTCAATCCGTTTGCTTGAATAGATTTTTTTTCAAGTTCTTGCAATTATTTTCTAGGAATCAAAGTCGTTATTAACTGGAGTACAGAATTCTCTTTAGGTTCTATTGTCTTTGTTGTCGAGTGTACTTATTACGTAATTCAATGAAGTACTTGTGAAAGTCCTAACGTGTTATTGTTTTGGCCTGACAGTTTCATAGCAACTATAACGATAATCTTCATGACAGAGATTACTAAATGTATGAAGAAATGACGATGAATTTTCTTGTACAATAGATTGGGTGTACTCTGGAAAAATATGGCGAAGGATGTAAAGGAAGAATATTTCACATTGGCGCGCGAAGTCGATGCTGAGCACAAGCGAAAATATCCAGGTATGACAATTTTTGGTTTACTCGACGTTCTTAGTGGGAATTCATATTTTTTGACTTCCGATATTACTTCTATTACTTCTATTACTTCCGATATTATCAGTACACACGCGAAGCGTGCGTAAAACTGCATTTCTCGCACGGAGTGAAATAAATATGAAAATGTATGTATGCTCTTATGCTGTTAAGGGTCTGGAGTGACGATGGTTATGACAGATGGTACTCCTTAAAAACCATTTAACAATCGACCAATCGACCATCGATAAAAATTAACGAATTTAATTAAGTCCACATATAAACTTTAACGAATACCAAAGTTTCGTTAGGATTATAAAAAATGAAAAATAGAAAAAAGTATAAAAACTTCAAAAAATTGTTATACTTCAATATTCCCACCCAATGCCACAATTTATTTATTTATACCAATATAAACTCACAAAGAAATTCACTATTAATAAAATCGGCGTATATTCTTTGTATTTTCGATTAAAGCAATATGAAAAAGCTCAAGATTTATTGCATTAATTAAATTCTGTCGATTTACTGGACATCACAATATCTACAAAACGCATTTTATAAACGTATATTGAAATTGTATTGGAGTACAATGAACATTGATTGCCCGATGAGGAGAAATTTTCCTAAGGTTTCAAAGAGTACTATGAAGATTCAAGGCAAAGCCACGAAGAATCCTACCAGTGTGGTCGAGGGTGTATAACAGTGTATAATACATCGAGGGAACAGATAGGTCAGAAGAGTTAGGTTAAAGTCGTGTGGCGTTAGGGTGGTGGTGGTGGTGGAGTATTCTCACCGAGGTTGCCGGGTGAGTGATGGAGGTCGGGAACCAGGTATTGATTGCGACACGACTCTAGCGCACACATCGGTTCACGTATCCATGCGTGGCCACATACTCATTGGTAGTACATGCCAGCCTGGTGCCAACCACCCACCCATCCAGCTAACTCAACCTATAGGTCTATACCCCGGTTATTCTGGTCGATTCGTGGCTATGTCTGGGCCTTGTCTTTCCTTTGAACCTCCTAGGTTACCTTCCTTGCACCTAGGTTAGATAGGTGTCATTAAAATTGACAGCAAAGCATCACTTGCATCACTTGCATCACTCGCATCACTCTCTATTTATAACACTGCCAACATTGTATATCTAAACAAGAAGTTGCTGATTGGATTCTGTTTGGTTCCAAGCGAGAAAACTTATTGAACGAATAACATTATATTTTTCTTTGATATCAACGGTTATCAGTGACTTGTTTTCTTGAGTAGCACACAGAGAATAGGTATATTTTATGAAAAGAAGACTTTTGGAAGGTTGGGTCTTCAGCTGTTACTGGTCATATTAGTTATCAAATTCCAAAGGTGGATAATATTGAATATGATACGTATAGTAGCTTTTTTTGTAGGCAATGTACCTTAATACAATGCTTGATGAGTACATGATAGATATATCTAACATTGAT
Source organism: Pachycephus smyrnensis (assembly GCA_030142225.1). Taxonomy (NCBI): domain Eukaryota; kingdom Metazoa; phylum Arthropoda; class Insecta; order Hymenoptera; family Cephidae; genus Pachycephus; species Pachycephus smyrnensis. Next base: position 27,171 of record JARQST010000733.1, read on the forward strand.
GAGTATGGATATGGAACATTTAGGGTCGCATAATTAATGCACTGTACAGTCAGTAGATAAATTTATATAACTCTTCATAATCAGAAACCCACATGTCTAATTTAATCTAGTCTAATAAAATCTAATATTTCATAGTAACATCTCTGCAGGATTAAACTTTATGTTAAATACCGTATTATTGATTTTATGTATTCAATTTAATCATTCAATGATGTATACAGATTTACACGAATTACATACTGCACATGGCATCAATATCAGTTAATCACGTCAGCTGATCAATAAGGAACGTTGAATTTTCATAAACGCTCAAGTTCCATATAAATCATAAGACCATAAATAAGAGTTACCAAACTATACACAGATTTTTCAAAATACTTCTCCATTTATTCCATACAAATGTATAACAAAAATTGCATTATTTTCATACAAAGTATACAATGAGGTGTGAGATATCGCAAAGAAGCACGATGAAACAGAGTATCATAACCCTCACCAGGTTATCATTAGGTGCATTTGGCAAATCCAATCGTCAGGTAGGCAAACGTAAGTCGTTGCTCGATACACTCAGCAATTGTAAAATTTGGTAAACCAGCTACGTTTGCTATCCAGCGATGACATCTGCCGAATGCACCCATTTATTCATAGTCTTATGATGCGACCTGGTCTCTCTTTTGCACACTTCTGTAGAATAGGATTGTATCGTCTGTTGCCGATACTAACACGGGTTCAGGGCAGTTCAGGGATTTTTGCTTTCCTTGCTCCCCGTGCCATGAACTCAAGTGCATGAGTGCACTATTCGTTTGCGCGTGCGCCTCCATATTATGAACTGCCTAGTCTACAAAAGCTTTCAGCATGGCGGCGCTGTCGTAGTCTATGGTAGTGTATGCCCGACTTCGCAGAACAAGTGGAGGATCAAACGCAGGGTTGATCCATTTGGTGATTCGCGGGAAATCGCATGTATTACTTACCACCCTGCATGAAACGGTGTTGCCAGATCGTTTATTTGATTGTTCATTGAATCTATGACATACGAGATTAAATGCAAGTGACTGGTTAAGAATGAGTTATCCTATGACAGTGTTACTGAAAATATAAATTATATATTCTTGTTCAAGGGTTGCCCTTTGGCAGAGCTTAAAGCTTTATCTTAAATGATTTCGTAATTTCGTGCGTAATAATTACGCGAGTAATTATTTTACTGCGATGGTTCGATTGATTTGATGTTAATTTAGTTTGAATTAATCGCGACGTCAATATTTGTTGGCGCAGGGATTGGATAGGTTGTTGTATTCAAGAGGTTGGACTAATAATATCTATATAAATAATGCATATTACATTGCGAATTAAATTTGTAGTGAATTCTACATAAATTAAATGGTGAATTGGTTAAGAAGTGTGTGGACAAGGAGAACTGAAGAAATTATGAAATGGGGATTGATTGGTATCCATCCTGGTGTTGGATGCCGTTATATCTTAGGCACTGGACTGGAAACAGTTGGGGATAAAAGTGCAATCGGCGCTGGTTGAGTTACACCGTGGTATTTGACAAAAGTGTATTTAATAGTGAGTCAGATTGTTTTAAAAAGACGGCATTGATTTTGCTAAGACTTTTATTATTATTATTATGCCAGGATTATTCCTGATGGTGATTATTATACAAAATCATTTTTCGATTTTCGAAATTCGATAATTCTCCAAGGGATACGAGAACTCTTGTCTTCCGCGTACGATCGATAGAAATTTGATCGAGTGATAATTTGACAGACCGTCTGTAGCTTTCAAGACTTTCTTCCTGTTCCGTCGATAAGGAAGATACGGAGGTGGTTAGGAGTACACGAGGACGTAAGCGAGGGGTGAAGTCTTAAAACACCGAGGCAGTGGAATATTTTTTGGGCTTCTGAGCGAATTTTTCTGTTTTGCTTCACTGTGGAATGTTAAAATAAATAAAATTCGAAAACAGGACCAACGCGAATGTCACGAGTTACTATGAATGATCGATGGAAATACCAAATGGTTGTGTTCTAATTCTTCTATATGCGATAGAAAAGACCTCGATGTTTCATTGCTAACGACAGAGTGCAACGTGATCTGGAAAGTCTTAGTTGATTCAATATTACACGATATTTGAACGATTGGTATCGTTTTATAATATCGGCCCGGCCGTTGATCAATCGATACCGCTTTCCTGTTTTTGCCTGGATAATGTGATGTTAAATCTTCCATTTGAAATATTGTATGTTATTATGAGCCCATTGTTGCGAGAATTGAAATATGCAACTCGGCAAGCAAGTATATTGTAAATAGCATTATAATAAAAATTATATACGAATATACGAATATACGAATATACGAATATATGAATATACACATAATAAATTCTTCCAACTGTTGGCGAATTATTGTACGATGGTATTGAGTGACGTTCATGCATCTATTTCTTCCTTGAAAGTTTGAAATTGAATTTGGTAGTGAGACGAGGAAAATTTTACGAAAATACCGCTATAAGTACAAAAATGGATTTTCAGAGAATAATTTGTGGATTTGTAAATTCAAAAGAATATTTTGAAATAGATGGATTAAGATATAGAATATATTCCTTCCTTCGCACTGGATATGATCAAAAATTAAAAAATACTTTACTGTTCACCAAAGAAACGAGAAAATCAAAGAATGTTAAAGCGTTGAACTGTTAAATTAACGTGCTAGAAAGAAAGAAACCAATAATCTTAATCATCGAGAAAATAAAAAAAAAGGTAAAGGAAAAAACACGAGACGCGCGATAAGTCAAAGAAAAATCTCTACGTGTCAAATGTTATCCATTAGTGTAAAAGCAAAACATGAACCAAAACTAGTACCAAAAAGTGTAATATTAATAGCCCAATGACTTTGGTCCATTGTAACGTAAATATGCGATAAAAAAAAAATAGCGAAAGTGAAAATCTTACGAAACATAAAAAGATCATAAAGAAGTACAAGTGAAATCCAAATAACGAATAAAGAAAGTAAGAAACATTTGTGTTCTTCGATGGATGAAATTCCTAAGTGCTGATGGTATTTGGCGCATGCGTAACAAGAAAATTACTTTAAACCTTACAACGTGAACTATAAAAAAAAAAGATAGTGCAGGAGAAATAAAGAAAACGCAAAGTCAAGACGGTTTTCAAAGGCAAAAAAAATGGATTGCTGCAATTACGTACAGCCGTACGCGAGACCTGGACATTTTTACCAACAACAACAGCTCTGTTATGAAAATGCAAATGCTTATGCTCCGTACAGCGACACAGTTCCGGTTGCCAGTTCGATCGAAGCCAATATACGCTACAACAGATTACCATTTGCCTATCATACGGGTGAGTAGAACAATCTGTTGAGCACGCATTTCCAAATGGCTATGCAACACTTGTATGCTATTTGTTTCATATTACTATGAAATTATTACAAGACTTTTTCTACCAATAAAAGGATGATACTGAAACATTCTCAAATTATCCTGAAGGATTTTAAACCTGCTGCTTAGTACTTTCATGTATCCGCAACTATAGTCGGTTTATAAGTTTAACGTGTTTTTTTGACAGTTCGCAACTAATACACGTGGCTTTCTATAAAATGACGGAAATATATGTTAAAATGGAAAAATAAAATATATTTCAGTGCAAAACCGCGTGTGGCTTGCTAGAGACTTCATTGTTTTCGATCTTTCAAAAAAAAACGCGATGAACTCATGGACCGACTATATTTGGAGGAGATAATATGTGATTTTTGCTATGATAAGAAGAAACCATCGTGAATCAACTTTCTTGTGGATTAATTTTGATTACTCAATATTTCCATACAGATATTAGCAGGTAACAGATTATTAAATTAAATTGATATAATTAATTAGTGTAATAACAGTGCGAAGGAATATATATAATTTTAGAAGTACGAGTGTAAAATTAATTTTTCAAAACTGTCACTGAATCTACAGTCGAAATTCTTCCATGCAGTTTCAACTACCTTTTCCATTTTTCTTCCTCATGATGAATTTCTTATTGTGATTTCAAAATTCTTAACTTTGAGTTTATATTCAATGATCCAAAAACATAAAACGGTATACTGTTTTTCTATACTGTCTTGCGGATAACTTTACGTTTAGTATTTACAGCGCATTTCAATAACAACGGTATATTTTCGTGGACGAGACGGTGAAGGTATTTCAAAACGTCTTTTATATATGCGACCTTAGAATACTCCTTGCAGTTATGCTTTAATGGAGCGTGGAGCCATTTTTACGTTTCGTTTGCTGAATTTGCATAGCTATCGTTCTTTTTATCGTATAATCTCTTTTTTTTTCTGCAAAATTGCCTTTCGTATAGGAGGTGAATATTTTCCATGGATATTTTTACATTTGACAGAAATATATTTTTTATTTTCATTTTACAGTATTTAGAGCAAACAATTAAAACTACTTTCATTGTTACTTGAAAAAAAGCTGCAAGAACGAGTTAAAAATTAAATGTTAGAGGACTTAATTAATTAAATATTAATCAGTGGTTAACGTTAAGTATTTATTTATTTCTTCATTATGTATTATAAAATACTTTTGGAATTTTATGTAGACACATGGAAATATGAGTAACGTAGATGTATGATTTGAAGGAAAATTATTATATTCAGCTCAAACGTACCAACTGAAATTAATTTGTGCATTTGATTTCTATGGTAAACCAAGTTCAATTAGTGGGTTTGTACTGAATAATTCTGTATAGGTAGATTGTGCATTTCAACGGTATATCAGATTCCAATGTGGAGGCCAATATTGGAAGTTTAACTGTATACCAGTGTTTTTGCCTACAAATGATTTAGAACGATACTTAGATGTAATACAATCATTACTTACATACATCTTCTCGTTCTATTACATTATATCGAATATTAATATAAAATATATTAATATAATAATTAATAATACAGAACGAATTTATATTGCAACATGGGATGTATGAATGTTCTATAATTTGTTTATGTATACGAACGAAAAAATATAAAGTATATCATTTGGTTTCAGATTACGTATACAATCCGAAGGAGGCGCGTTTGCGAAAAGCGATGCGTGAGCAAAGTCGCGAGATGTCACGACAGTCGATATTGCAATCTGCCATTGCATCTGCTGCCAGAACTGCATCTACGACGAACGTCAACACGTCGACAAATAGGAATTTTTTACATCATCCGCTGGAGTGTTCTACATCTGTCGTGGGTGCAACGGCCACTCTATCTCCTTTGCCTGAAAACAGTTCCAATGACAATTATAATCGAGCAGTGAATCCATGGATCTCGCTTGGACACGCAGCACCAATCGGACTTATGAAACCAATTCTTTTGTCGAGAGTGAGTGCCATAATTTGGCTTTGTGTACAAGAATAAGGCCTGCGTTAATTCTCTGCTATATTATTATTCTCGTTAAGTCGAACGACAGCAAGATTTAGAGCTTAATGTTGATCGCTGATTGGTTGTTCGGTTTCTTTTTGTCTTTGTTTACATTCGTGTAATACAATTGCTCGGAAATATATTTCTATGTCTCTCCATTAACAGTGAACAATTTCAATTTGAATCTGTCGATATATTTAATTTAGGTATCGGCAAAGTAGGAAAGTGAACGTATGAAACGTATCAATGGATAAAACAGATTTTGCTAAATGAATTTTTCATCATGCGCTGATAAATAGAATGAAATTATATTATTAACAATGAGTTTCGATTTTTAAGGGTGTGCCTGCACATCAGAGGCCGGCAGATAAAAATAACGAGGTGTTGAGGAAACAAGTTGATGGCGTCAATGGACCTGCATTCTCAAATGGTTCTACGAGCAGTTATGCCGGAGATTTTGTGCAGCATAACACTAATGCAGATGCAGTTGGTGGACAATCTGCTAGCGATTACTGTATCATTGCCGAATTTACAGACGGACAAAAATGGCACCCGTATCAGGTAGAAAATAAAATTATTAAACGTCTTATGAAGTTAACCGTTGATAAGATGGCGTTTAAACAGATAATAATTTTTTTTAATAGTCGCTTATTTTGACGAAGCTCATATTTGATTTTTTTCACTCAAATTTTTTTCTTACAGAATGCTCCCAATAGCTACCACGCGAGGGCAACTCCAATTTCAAAGATTTCGACTTTGCATGGGAATATTCCAAATGCAGCTTCGCATGCTCATGGATCTTGGACTCAATTTTGTGGATTACCATTGCGTAAGTTGCTACAAAAATTATAGTTTTGATTTTTTTTTTTAATAAATGCTCCCACTTCCAGCTACGTCCACCACGCAAAATGCAATGCTACGCAGTCCACGACATATGCTCTTCCTTCAGGAACAACGCAATCAACAGCGCAATTTCATTGATGAAGCACATTACAATTCGAACAAGGTCGAAGTAAGACACAGGCTCCCGGCTGTATATTCTCCACACGAGCATCAGGTATCATTATTATTCTTTGAAATACTTGGCACGTTTAAGACAATTAGTATGCTTAAACTACGTATGAAAGGAACTGTAGCACATAACGATCAAAATACAAGGAACGGTTAATAGGCAATGCGTCTTACTATATCTTATACCAAATTTCATGTGTACTTATCGGAAAGTCGATGAATTGATCTGGAATTATAGTAGTATTACAAAGTTAAGTAACATTAGGTCTTTTTATTTCAAATTTGTTTAGATTCAATATTGGCGCTTAAAAGACACAATCGAGGCGCTATCGAGTGCCGTAGAACTCCGTTTGTGTCGCTTCGATTCCTTCGACGCCAGCGCTTTTGGTGGCGCTTACACAAATCACTAGTAGTAGGGGGGTGTCCTGGGAGCAAAAAATATGGTAAACACCAAAGGTGTGGAAAAGATCTGGCGGAATTGGGACACAAGAATATTGTGGCAAAATTGGTGAAGTTATAGAAGCAACTGCCTAGGACGCCCCACTACTAGTACTGAAATATAGTATTGGCAATTAGAAGCCACACCCAAATTCAGAGATTCTCGTGATACACTGAGTAAATGAAGATATTAAAAAATGAAATATACTTTCAGCAGATACACGATGAAGAAAAGTGCACGGAAAATGACGGACGATGGATGGACGGAACTTCGAACGAATCGAGTTTATCCAGTACGTTGCAACCCGGAAGAAGGCTCGATACGGATCTATCGATAGAACAGCAGGAGGATCAGATGCATTTACAGGTGCGAATGCAATCCCGCACTTATGTACAACAACCATCTATGCAGACATGTACCGAATCCAATTCACATCAGGACAATCAATTAAAGAGTGACGAATCATCCAAGGAAAACTTTTGCTGCAAGCAACCATTGCCAGGCTTTCATCAGGCATTCGGCTCGACGGAAATTGGCCGATTTTCCCGTTCTCAATTCTTCACGAGTATGGTTGGCAGCGACGGTGACAACAGCGTAAGTAGCAACAACAGCAGTAACAACAACAACAACAACAACAACAACAACAACAACAACAACACCAATGGCGCATCTGCTTTTGGCCCTACTGCCGGTACCGCCTCTGTTGGAAATTTCACTTTAGTCGCTCATTACAACGAGGTACGGAGCACCCCCGCGTCCCGATGGCACAATCCATACGTGGGTGTTATAGGTAGCGAAATTTAAGTGGTTGATTAGATTATTTCTGATTGCTAGGAAAATGTTACTATACTTATCATCATCGTCACAAATAAGTGTGATATGATGAAAGTATTTGTATAAATTATTTTTGTTGTCGCATTGGTCCACGTGGTCATTATAATTATAACGGTATCCCTGTTAAAAATTTCGAACAAAAATAGATAGATACGTATTTATTCGAAACCAAAAAATGTATAGGAACTCATAGATTTTATAGGTTTATGTGCGGTTTTTGGTTCTGAATCTACAAGTTTCTATTGCTTTTCAACAAATTTTTAACTAGGGATAACAGACATGCATGAACGTTCTTCTATACGAATATTTTTATATCGGCGATTTTTGTTTAGGTTTTGATGGATCATTTGTTCTGTTTGTCAGTGACTATGGGGCATATAGCGTTAATGGTGAATATTTCAAATTTAGAATTTTTTTCTGGTTTTCGAAGTTCTCGTTGTATATTTTCGTTTCGAACAAGTTATACATTTATTTCTTTATCTTTGAGAGGATTTTAGGCAAAAATTATATTATTCAATACTGATGTGTTCATTATGGGTATTCGAAGGAAGGATCATTGTTCTACGAAATCTTAACGGGGATGTCAAATTTTATTTTCAATTTTCTTGCTGTGTATATTATGATTATTACCTTGTTTGAAAAAACATCAATATAATAGGTACTTGGAATTATGGCGATGACTTTTTTCCTTTTAATTTACCATTGGTAATAGCTCTGTTAACGATTGTATTTTCCGAATTTTTTGTTATTTTTTCTTAATAAAAAAAGCTTTGTAATAATATTTATTTAATTACCAAGAAAAAAGTGCCATTTTATGAGCACAAGAAAGTATAAGTTAAATTGACTATTGATGTCATGCGCACGTGTGTTTGCATAATAATACAATTTCAAATATTCTCAATTTAACATGGCAAAATTATAAATACAGTAATCTTTTACCACAGAAATACATGAGAGAACGATGGGAAAGTTTATGTGAACTCAATTGATGATTTGACTTTGACTTAACCGTTTGATTCAATTTTCCAAAAAATATACTGTACTTCTTACGAGATGAGAAGGCAAAGTTTAATGTGCAAAAAAGTGGGCAAGAAAGGAAAATTGAAAAAAATGAGAACTTCCGAGGGCTGTAATTGTATGCCGATGCATGCACACATGACGCATCAATAATGTTATACTTTAAAAAATCCACGAAAGTTTCTTGTATATCTGTAAAACGGATGCAATTCAACAAATGGCGACCGTATAAACGAGAGGGCTGACAGAGTGAATGTAATCGATCAAATTTCAATTGGTTATCAAAATTGTGCCTTTCGATGGACTGGATATATTAAGTATTATTACAGTAATTAAGATAATCAAAGTGAATCTTACATACCTATTATTATTAATTAATAGCCGATTACATAATTTTCACGGCAGGCGCGTACTTGCTATTTATCTATATGAGTGAGATATGCCAGCCCACTTAGTTAATTAATTTAAAAAATTTTCGAATCGAGGTAATTAATTGAAAGGCTGGGGTACATCCATGTAATTGAGGTAGGTCCAATACAGTTGACACAGATAATAGATACACCTTACGTCTATGTTGTGTCGAAGTCACGTCCTCGAGAAGGGTTGCGTTTGTGAAATAGAATCAGAAAAAAAATACAAGGATTTTTTAAGAAATATTGTGGATTTTTGTGAGCAAGACAAATAGTTGATGGATTCTACGTTATGGAAAGCAACAATTTGTATAAATATTGGATATGTAAATTCGAACAATGCATGCATCTCATACAGATACGATAATCAAAATCGAAGCGTTCTCTATGTTAACGATTTATTAACGTTAAGTAGGTAATTCATATTTATTATCGAGAAATTAAATATGTGATAAAGGAAATACAAAAACACAAACACACAAACACACACACATACACATTATTTATTAGAATCTAGATATCCATATGAATATAAAACTATATATTATGTAAATGTTATATGATTATATACCGACATACTGAAAGGAAAATAAGTGAGGCTGGCCTGACATTTCACAAAGCTGAAAATTTCATTCCTTATCAATTATAAAATGAATTAAGAATTTTTTCCCGTAATTTCATGCATGCATCCAAGCACAGAATGATGACTCTACAAGTGAGAAAAGTTTTACAGCCAGTATCGTACTTCATTATTTAGTTTTATTTTCGTTAATTTTTTTTCTTCAAATTACGCTATTTGGTGAACTTCAACAGAGTTGACAAAGCTTCTTTACCATATAAAAAACACGGACTAATCAATATTTTGATGAATTTATTGGAGACGAAGCAGAATAATAGTTTTAAATATTTTCTCGCTTTTAAACTCATTATTCTAATTGCACGTGCATTCATATTTAATGAATAGCAACCTTAACCCCCTTGCAGTTCTATTTTATAGTACTTCAATAGTATTTACCCCGAGTATACTCGGGGGGGGGGGGGGGGGGTTAAAGAAAAGAAAAGAAAAGAAAAGAGACGACGAATAAATACCGTGAGAAGCCGCCTCCTTTTGTTGGTTGTGATTCTTCTATCTGGATGACTGTGCTTCACTCGATCATTTGCTAAAGATTGGTCATTTTATTTATTTGAAAATTAACGCCAAAAATTTGCGGCCAAAATAGTGATAGTAGCTCAGGGGAGAAAACTCCGTTGCTATTTGAAAATACGGGCAGCCAAAAGCACGAATCGCAACGAAGAATCGCAGATTCAACAACCTTTCCAATAGCTGCTGGCTAGGTCACAGAACTTTTCAAATTCGAAAAACATCACGTGGGTATGGGTCGTTGAATAAAGTTAAATACGTGCGTACATGCATATAAGTGGTATGTGATACGAGTAAAATTATTATTATTGAGAATTTCGCTAATGAGTATGACAAAAATATTCTCTAAAGAAAAGAAGGGGGAGATACTGTAACAGATTTGGTAATTATAAGTGGTGGTATCTTTATCGATGGGGATTATGTGATGCATTTAATTGTCCGGGTGATCATGAAAGTGGCCTAAGTCACAATTTTCTTATTGAGATAATTAGACTTTTGTGTTTGTTATTAAAAAATATTCTTTAATGATTAATTCAATCTTTCCATATTTACGACTTGGGCGACCTTCATAATCACCGGTACAATTATTCATACAATAAGTGAATAATTTTAATTCGAATTTTGTTCGATTCCTTGTACAATGAGCGTCAACGATGCCCTGGCGTGGAAACGTAGGCTGATCGTTGCTTGGCAATGCTCCCTGGTCCAGGTAATTCTTGACGCTCAGTGTACAGATAACTTGTCGCGTGTCATCTTGGCGTAGTTTCATTTTTTCAAATTTCTTTATTTCTTGAGGGCATTTCAAGTAACACTGTTTTAAATGCTCTTTGATAAGATTTACGTTCAATTACTTTGCTAGATTAGAGCATGTATCGTATAATTAATTAACCCTTCGTGGAGATTTCACGATCATTGCGTGTTTATTGATTAAAACGATATATCGGGCGTCGAGAAATTTTCTATACATAAATATTAAAATGAAAAACGCAATTAGTTCGATTTTAGGAAAATCTTCGTGAATTCTCACTAAAGGAAATCATATCTTGGGAACAGTTTGTATTAAAGTAATATCGACCATTTACTTAATCTTCATGTTAATTCTGGAAGGACCACAGTTTTACAAAGAAATAGTTGAATATTATTAAATTGTTCATTTCGAAGTCTGAAAAAGATAATTTGAGTTTACAGAGAGGCTGTATGTGTTGACAAATTTTGATATAAAAGCGTACCTTATTAGTATGTTTCTCAAATATCAGATGTAGGATCGATTCCTTTTATGACTCCTGAAATGAAAACAGATTAAAATTAATTTGCAAGCGTCAATTCTTGAAATATTCGTTTTGGCACCAGCGAGTAATCTTAGCACATACGATTTACGTTAATCTCGTTTGAAACATCGATCGAAGTGTCTTCCATTTGAGAAAGATTTCTCGAAATTCTCGGAACATGCGCATTAGTGAATTTTGGCGTATTGACTTCGCAATTATTTGACTTTAATTGGTATAAAACATTGTATAACGGTGAATTCCTGATTTTGTGCCATTCTCAATCTGTTTATGTAACGGATAATTAACACAAAGAAAAATTTAATTTTTTGTAGAAAATATACGTTATTGCACTAGAACGTAAAACGTAAAACTCAGTGTTACAAGTTCGTTGATGCGACTATTTCTTTTGAGAAAGTTGAAAAAAATGTACCGTCTTTCTGTAATCTTTAACAAATTTTTATGAATTAAATGTGACGTTATGAGTAATTTTAGAAAGATGTCCAACTCTTTTTAATGTTGAACCTACATTTTCCTAAAAATTTGAAAAATGTTTTCCCGGTGTCAAAGTGAGATGATTTTTCTCTATTGCAATATATATACATATGCACTACGTATATGTATCGTATTCATTTTTCCCATTTTACGCTTATTTTGTCATTTATATTATTTTCACGATTAGAATATTGCATACAATAAACTCTATAAGACTCCTATCTTCAATTGGCAATTAGACCTATATAGCTCTTGTAGCTTATTTTATATCTTCTTTTTATAATCGTGAGAAATATAAACTTTTGAGTCTAGAATCGTGCAGATCAGGTACTTCGGACCTGATAGGGATTTCATCGTTTTCAATTTGTTAGCAAAAAAACATTATATTCGTGGATCGATTATATGTGTTTAACATTCCAATATTTTTTCTCTCCGTTGTAACTGTAATTACCTTATCCAAAGAAATTAATTTTTTAGGTAATTCCAGATGGCTTCCTGCCTACCACTGCCTTCCCGTTCCCATCCAATTCCCAGTGTTTTTTAGCCCCGAATACGACTGCACAATCTGCTGCATCTGGCGATGATGATTTTCTACAAATTATACCGGATGACTGCTATTGGTTGAGTTCAGGGCGTCTTCTGGCACCAACGGACGCAACGCCGGTAAGATTAGACAATTATCTTATCCTTGTATTCAATATTCTTCACCCTATATTTCATCTCTCTGCACACCATTTTGTGTTGTAGTCGAATATATACATATCACTTTACATTTATGAATACCGCCATGAAATTAATCTAAATGATTTTTTGAAAAGTTATATGGTTACTTAAATTTTTACTTCAAATCTTTATATCATGAATGACGTTTTTATTGAACAATATTTTTGTAATAGCTACATCCAGTATATTGTTATGCCTTTTTATTGGGCAGTATAAACTTTACAATATATTGGTGCCACAACAAATTATTGAATAATGTTAAATTTTAACATTTGACAGAATTTCGCAGCGTTCTTGGACTATTCTCATCGATACAGTCAAGAATGGCCAGATCCATCATCGACCACATCATCGTCTTCCATTTCAAGGTCAACATCGATAACGAATACGCAATATCCACTATCCAATTGTTTATTTCATGGAAGCCATTGCAATTTTTTGGGTAACCAAATGAAAATGCACCCTGGCAACGGGAACAATCTTTTAGATCATAGATCGAATATTATTAATGAAAATGATAGCCGAAGTACTAATAATAATAATAATAATAATAATAATAATAAAAGATCGCACTAATCGGCCCTATTTGAATCATCAAAATAATTCGAATAATTATTTTATGGAATATTTCAGAATTTATAATTACTAGATAGAAAATACTGTTAGTGAATCTGTAATTGATAGTCTTGAAAATGAAAATATGTGTATTAACGATAATGAATTATTTGTTATAGTTAAATGTAATGAAAATATGTGTGTTATGATACCTGATGATAGCGTTGGTAATAAAGTGTGATATTTAATAATGGTTACATTGCGGCCTTCCCGTCTCAAATTAAGGCTTTGGTACATATTAAGTTTTTACAATAATTCTTAACCGATCCTAATTTATTTCCATTTTTTGTCTACTTCTTTCACTGATTATAATTCTTCTTTCCTCTTTTCTCTAAAAAATCTTAAAATATCCATATTCTCAATTCTTGTACTATAACAGTCTCTGGTCCAATGCTGTATTGTCTCTTCTTCCTTTTGACATAATCTGCACTTCTTCTTCTCTTCTGTCTCCGAATACTCATTGGTTCCTTCAGTCCTTTTCTTTGCTTCTCCAAATATTTTGAAAGGTCCTTATTCAACATCTACGTAGGATCATGGTCAGCGTTGAATAAGAATGATAATTTATTGAGAAAAATACAATTTAACGAAATAATTTAATAGAATTCTTTGAGGTGGGTGCATTGACGATGCATCTTACATAAATGTTTGAAAAACCATAAACGGGGAAAAAAGGAAGCAGGTATCTAATAATCATATAAAGAACGTCGGCCGGCATCCCTCAAATCTAATGACGGAATAAATCCCAATAGCTGCCGTGAAAGAAAAAAAAAAAAAAAAAAAAAACTGACAACAGCAGATAAAACATGTAGAAGGAAAAGGGTGCCGCCAATCCATTATTTCCGCAGTGACGACGGTAGGCTCTTCGGCCAGTCGTAAACTGCTTAAGTGACGCTAAACAATAAACATTGATTAACCGAAGAATTCGTATGGCTCTCGGATACTTCCCTTTGTACTCTTTTAGTTGCTATATGTATTATATATATCGTAGCCATGGTAGGTGGATTATGCCACGGAGTTTAAAATTTATGTTTTTATTCGCCCGTTATGTAGCAGTAGATACACGCCTAGGGTAGTAGTTACTGCGTATAGTCCGTCCAGAAATAAAATCTCTTTAGAGGGGCAATCATTCTTATAGTTTCAATGTAAAAGAGTCCCTGTAGCCAAATTTCCCATTGCCAATGCTCTTTGGCGAATGGTAATGAATGGTTTCCCATTGATTTCCATTGATTTCCATTGATTTCCATCGATTTACCACACGTTACCTTTGCCAAAAAAGCATTGAATATGGGAAATTTTGCTATGGGTCCTCTAGAACTCATATTTTGCTAAAGAATTGACTACAGTAAGCTCTTGACTGTACACGCGTCTTCCACTTTTTATATTATCTGTTTTGTTTTTCTGGCACTAATTGTACTAGCGTATTTCTTATTTCGTAAAGTCCCGACAATTTCCAAAAGTTGCATACGCCACTGGAGGAATCGAAAAACATGGTAAATAGAAAAACCGAAGTTAGATATATGAAGTAAGATGGCATCCAAGCCTAGAACGTTACAATCTCTTAGATAAATATTCGAAACACAGCCGACTGGATGTATCCTATCGGCGTGTTGATTTTTGTCATTTAGTCCGAACACCTCTTTTTAGAGAGCTTCGGATAGCTTCTCTATATTTGTCTTACTTTCTGCGTGTGCCTGCATACTTATGCCTAAGCGCTAGTATATATTTTCGAAATTATTACACAGTCGACTGGGTTTACTTTGGGCGATTTTAAGGCGGCATCGTCGAACCCAAATTGACTATTGACATTTTTAGTATAACTCTTTAAAATTACAATTCTTAACGTACAATATTAGTGTTACTATTGGTGTTTAGCAATGCGCATGAGTAATAGTTCATTTTTACTGATATATCCGTTAATTGCACCATTTTTCTTCAATACGCCGAGTGACTTTAATGCCTGGTACGTATATCGGTAATGACATCAATGGAATAAGTTGATGACTCGGAAGTACTAGTCACCTGTTTGAGGTTGTTCTAGTACAACGCAATATTTTATCGATTGTCACACGGCGTATTTATTGTAAAGGCATATGTAACAGCAGTGTAACAACTATCAAAAATGGTGCCTCGAAAATTGAACTTATTACTCTAGTCTTTTAAGCACATGCGACTTTTGTGCTTGAATATAAAATTTGTAATAAATTATATATAATATTCTTTAATTGCCCCTCCAAAATTATGATTACTGCCAATCGCGAATAATTTGTATAAAAATATAAAAGATTTTCATTTGCGAGTCAGTAAGAAAACATTTACGAAGCAAATATTTACGGGAACCCTAATCATGTAAAAACATCTTAAATAAGCAATATATTGTTCTAAAAATAGAAATTAATAATGCCTGATTCCAAATATGTTGATAGTTAACGTTATTACCCAAAAATATTTTCTTTTATGTGGCTAATAAAATGTGTTGAATATTCATAAAAGATGTGGTACCGTCGTCTCTGCGCACAGGTTTGCAGCACTGCTAGCAGACGTCATTGAGCGCCATATCTTCACATGGCAAAGAGGTTACGTGTCTAATTTACAAAGATTTACTTGAATATCCGACGGTCAACTTCTTTGAGATAAAAGTATACTGGAGGGTATGCTCTGTGCAAATGAAAGTTTTTTTTTAATCTTAAGGGTATACTTTCCATAGGCCTGCCTCCCTATCTCGTCTGTGTTAAATCACCTTAACTTTGAATTACGATTACCCATATATGAAACGGTAGATTTATTTTTCAACAACGGTAATCAATGCAGCGTACTTACTTTCTTCTATAAATTATTTACGTTTGAAAGCTATCCTAAAATTGGAAAAAGTGGTAAGGATATCCGTAATATCTGTACATTACTCGAGAATACAGGGTTACCCCCGACACTCCGTGATTTCACAATAAGCCAAAAATTCACCGGCAAATCGACAAATGTGGTTGAAGTAAAATATTTAAAATCTTTGTCAACAATGATGCATACCGACGTTAAAATTTGATTCCTAAGACGCGATAGATTGAAAAGTACACAATGAAAGACGTAGAATACGAATATAAATGCCTAACCCGTTTTTATTAAATTTTTCGTATATACTTTTTCAAGGACCATTTGTACATGTTCCTATGTATCCTGTTGTAAGAAGTAACAATTCAATGCGCATCCTATGCGATAGATATTTGATTTCAATAAAAGAGTATGTTTAAAAATTACGTAGACGAGTAAAAGTTGCAACGGAAAAGTCATCCATACTTAATGTAATCACCATAACGAGTAAGATTGTAAATTGTGAAAGTAGCTGTATAAAAATGGTTTCCACGTGTTAAGGACGAACTGTTTGGAAAAACTACTCTTGAGAACTGTCTAAAGACTGATGGTAAATATACGTGCTTAATGGAATATGAATACTATAATGAATTACCTTGACTAGTGGGAGTATCGGCAAGTCGTTAAGACAATAAATGATAATTGATCACACTAATAGGCCCTTCGATAGCCCCGCCTTCATGAAAGTACCTCTACACAAGTTTCATTCGTAAAAAATGAATCCATCGTGTCCAGCACTATCGAACTTTTAAAAAACAAATCGTCTTCATTTTAGATACATATCTACGAGTACAGTATGACTGTACAAACACCGTAGCAGCCTGTTACGTCTATTGCGTTGCTATTAAAGGCTGGCTGCTATGCAGAATCTTGTTACTTAATCCAAAAACGAGTTGGAGCTTCAACTAAATCGCAGAAAGATCCATGATCCGAAAATACTGCTGTATCTCTTGGTAGATATTCCCACTGTGGTATACCGATTGCCCATGTAACGACAGGCCAATGACGGTGCAGCATCCCCACTACAGGGAGAAAATATTTCCACCATCGTAATAGAGTTCAGCCAATAAGAACTCTCGAATATTCTTACCCGCCTACTAGCATTTTCAATTAGAGTCAATTAACGAGTCTCCGACCATTAGATCTCCACCAATCGGCAGCCAGCTGGTTCGTAAGGCTGCGAGGTCGCTGGTCATGTTCACCGACTAGTGTGAAATATCGCGCCCAAGTGTTACAAGCAAGTTCACACGAAAGTACGAAAGTCCGTAAGAGTTTCTGCGGTTGTCGCAGCTACTTCCTATAGTATACCATAACGGCGTGTAATAATTACTTTGTTTAGGCAAGTGTTAGTAGTGGTAGTAGCAGCAAGTAGCAAAAGATGCTTGATGATTAAATCGTCTCTAATTGATAAATTCATCAGTGATATATACCGTATATGTGTAAATTGTGTATACATCAGGGCGTACGTATGCTTAATGGTGATAATACCATTTTGAGGAGTTTCACGGAACTTTTTATACTCCCGCCGAACTGCTGGTCTTATATTTAAGAGTATGCAATCGACTATCGGAAATGCAGCAAGTCCTGGACGCACTGCTTGCTGCGATCGTGATCGCGAGAGACGTATTAACGATGATAATGAGAGAAAGGAGAGAAATTCTAACAATTCCAATCCTATACAACAATGCAACTCTCCTGCACAGCCTTTATCACTTGCACTCGAGGACAGAGAACTTTGGACGAGGTTTCAGTGCATTACCAACGAGATGATTGTTACTAAAAATGGAAGGTCTGTCTGAATTGCGCGTATGCATTTTTATTTCTTTTTCTTACCGTCATGTTCATTAACATAATTTTTGTTTTTATATCATTCTTTCAAACGTTGGTCTATTAATTTTTAGGAAGACCAAAAAATCGTTAACCACGTAGTCTTCTTAAAGTTATTGCAAAAGCGGAAATAGGAAATAGGAAATTGGACTCTGCTATCGTTTAGAGTCTGAAAAATATGTTGCCTTCTGGTACATGATGCATTGTCCGTCGCAAGGAGGATAATTCTTCTTGAGATTCATGTATGCGAATGTTACTGGATCTACGACTTTTCATGCATGAGCGTTAACGATCAATAATGATAGACGCTATATCAATTCTCCAGTCGGAAATGGTGATAGGCTTTCCAAAATCATCCTACATTTAATATTACTATTCAAGATAATTTGTTATATGAACTGGATATAGTAATATTGAGTATCAAATATTCTTTACATGAAGTTTCATTTAATTTTTTCAGGATTCAATGACCAAATGGGTATAAGTAATTTTATTTTTCACACGTAATCACGGACGGGCTGTTTCATGAAATATAGTCAATTCTATCTTTCAATGAATGTACAAAAGCCAACTGTTCAAAAGTTATAGGGGGGTGGCCACTTTAGAATAGTCACTCTGTATAAGCATGAGACCTACAGGGTTCATGTCTGGCAGCACGGGAGCAACGGGATTGGACTGTGAAAAATAAAAAGTCACATTTTAAACGCTTTTAATTTTTTAAGATAAAATAACATTAAATTTTGCGATTATTAGCCATTCAGCGTTGAGTCGCGTCGGTTCACGCATAAAATGCCACGATCCGTTTACCATTGCTTGCCGTGCTAGCCATATACAGGGTGATCTAAAGGGATGTCAAAAAATTCACGGGTGCGTTCTACACAAGAAATGTAAGAAAAAGGTTCTAATGAATATGGCTCTGCAAGCCTTTGTTTTTTAGATAGAGATACTTTTAGTTATTGCATTACATTACAGCAGGTATTCAAAGTGGCTTCCATTGCTAGTCACATAGGCGTTGATGTGCCGCATCATTGAATGCCCGTAGCAAAATTTCCCATTGCCAATGCTCTTTTGCTAAAGGTAATGTCTGGTAAATCAATGGAAATCAATGGAAAATCATTCATTACCTTTGGCAAAAAAGCATTGCAAATGGGTCATCTTGCTACGGGTGTCTCACGCGTTCAGACATTCCCGTCTGATTTTTAATTGTATTACATACATTTTCTATACGTTCTTGCAATTGCCAAAGATTCCCCACTCGTGTTACGTTAAGTGATAGAAGGTCAGATAAAGTTGTTGATGCGGTTTCTTCAACAGTCATTCCAGTTCCTGTGTCAATTTACCGAGCTACCTCGCGTGAACTTCATCCAATAACTAAACGTATCTGTATTTAAAAAAAGCCGATTATGTAGTGATGCATAGTATGAAGTCACTGTACTTGTACACGCCTTAGTGTGCTGACGTTGCACGGAGGTTATGCAAACGCTTTCCAAATGTCCGAATCAGCCTAATCACACGTCGGAGAATCCTTGTGTATATTGCTTTGTGCAGGCAATGAATGAGGCTTTATAGTTGCAGATTATTGCGAATGATTAATTAAGATCAGAAATGAATCTTCCATTGATGCGTCAAGGATCAATTTAAGATCTTCCGCAGATCTGTTGTTCATCTCCCTTCTCCAATAGATATATGGCATAAGTGTGGAAGAGAACATGTTTGCGGCCAACTGCGTTTTCCGCCGTTGGCCATCTACCGTCCGTCCTTTATATTTTATTAAATAATTTATTTCTCATTATTGTAACTACAAATTAGTAATGTTATATATGTTTTTTAGTAGTTCTTTTCGTAGAATCGAATGGAGTGATATTTTTTTTCAAAGAAGGCTTCGTTTTTATTTTCACTCCCGTCCCCCCTTCTGCCCCCTGCAACAAAAATTTTCGCATCATATTTTATCATGTTTTAACAAAAAGTCCGTAATCTCCCAGGTCCGCAATTTCCAGGTTGCCCCGTTTTTCCTTGGACGTTAATGGGTTAAGGTGGTTCGATGATCATAATCATAATGGCAATAGGTGAAGGGGGAATGGAACATCTCGCCGAACTCCGAGTTGACGGTGTTGACTTGCCTTGTGGAGAAGCGTGAAAACACGCGTGACGTAGTTGACGATACTATTGCACGCTGTCGCAGACTGTAAAACTATTGTAGGACCCAGCGCTTCAGTAGTGCTCAATGTCATATTATGCGGAGCCGAAGAAATTTCATTTATACTATTCGCCTTGGAGCTTAGAATCTACACTAAACAATTAAGACTTAACGTTGTGGGCCGGGGTGCGAACGGCTAGAGTAATAGTGCAAAAACATGCAACTATTGAGTATAAACACCGTCCCAACTGAAGACGGATTGTCAAGAACGAGCATCACTGACTACGGCCCGCGCACGCTGGGACTAGTTGTGACGTCACGGCCTACTACTAGCGCTCGTAGCGGCAAACGACTCAAGTTTTAGGCGAGGAAAATATGCTTTTTGACAGTTCCACATGTTTGCACTCAAAAATCTCGACATTGGCTATACGACAGCAAATCCCAATGATATAGTGTAGAGCAGACACATGTAAAACTTTCTCTGCATGCCCCTTTCTTCGATTTTCATCGGTGGTTTTGTGCAATAATACGATAAGTGTTGGATAGGGAACGGCAAAGGCAATGCTGGGTCGCCATGACAGATCCGTAGGGTGTCATCGTCTTTTATTTTTTAGGGCATTTCACCGTTTACTCTCCAACATCAAAATAGTACTTTACGATACTAGTGCGAAAATGTTTTTTCTGACTCGCCTTCGGCTCGTGCTGCAAACTCACGAGTTTAGAAAAGGTTTTTCGCACGAGTATTGTACAAAATTTTATTTCACAACGTGCGAAAATGCAGTTCGCAAATGCACGCAAAGCGTGCGTAAAACTGCATTTCTCGCACGGAGTGAAATAAAATACATTTAAAACAATTTTTCAAGCGTGTGCAAATTGTAAATCTTATCTTTTTGATTTTATAAAATTTCTAATAATTTTATGAATAGCCCATCTTGTCCCACCTGCAGCTATTTTTATGGGTAGCCCATCTTGCCCCACGATTTTTTATGGGTTCCATCTTGGCCCACCTTCCTCTACTATATAAAATTTATGTATTTATCTTGAAATGCGTCTAGTAATCGAATCGCCTTAAATTTTCAATTTCCCCCCCACAGGAAAAATTTCTGCAAAAATTCTTTCTGAGATTAACAACTATCACAGAATATAGTCTTGATTAATTCAAGAAGGCAAAACTCAAGTTATATTGTTCGTTGCCATATAATCCCTCGACTTGAAGGCAGCCGGCGACTGTGCTGCTGTTGAAGAAAAGAATATATGGGAAGGGCACAACATTACGTTGTAAAGCATGATCAAAATGTGTACCTCAATAAAATTTTAATGGTGAGGAATATTAGGGGACGGCAATATCTTAAAGCTACTGCAAACACGTCATATAGTTTATTTTATTACCATCGCTATTTAGAGAAAAGAAACTTCTTCAGGGGCAATTTACTTCGGATCGTAAATCGGATTCTTGTCCTATTGGAAATTTTGGGCTAACCGCTAATTTTTATTTGTTCTGAACGTAAACATTAGGTAATGCAATTTTTGATTCGATTTTTTATTCATTTTTCTGTTATAGTACATTTTCTATTGTTGCTTCACTTACATTAGTTAACGATATCTTATCTTTTATTTTCTCTGGTAGATTGTGGCATAATTTTAGTATCAATTTTATTGCAAAGGATGGTAATGCGACGGAAAATAACTGTAGCTTCCAGATAATTATCGAAATTTTCTATACAGATACTCGTGCTTAACATTGAAAATTGAGGAAAATTTAAAAAAGTTGATATGTAATTGCATATTTCATATTATTGTACTGTAAGGAAAGCAGAGTGCACTTGAAAAGCAGTTGAAAGCCATTGAAAGCAATTAAATTTATTACTTTCACTGATTTATAAACAATTCATTATGTATCACTATGAAAGCGTAGCAGCAAGTTAACCACAAAATAAAGATGTCCACCTTTTTGTGGCATTTGACAAATTAAAGAACTAGATTTATTTTTATGAATTAATTATATTTTACACATATCATGCTCAATTAATTAATAATTGTGAATATTTCTTTACTGAAATTTTTTGTATAATGTTTATCAGAATAATATAATTACTGACGAATGAAGGAAATGAAATAAATGAAATCCAATTCTTTGAAGTTTTGAAAAAGTATACGACTTTATTTGTATTTTCAGGCGAATGTTTCCAGTAGTAAAGGTAATAGCAAGAGGACTCGAACCGGCGGCTATGTACACATTGCTTTTGGAATTTGTACAAATTGATCCACACAGGTAAAATAGTAAAAATATGTCAATGAATACCGTTATAAATGATGTGGAAGAAAATGTTTCGTTTGTGGAAGAATTGATAAATGAAATATCATATTCTCCACTACTTTTTCAGATGGAAATATGTAAATGGGGAATGGGTACCTGGTGGAAAAGCCGAGGTAGCACCACCAAATCCTATTTACATTCATCCCGAAAGTCCAAATTTCGGTGCTCATTGGATGAAAGAAGCTGTATCATTTGCTAAAGTAAAATTGACTAACAAATCTAACGGAAGTGGTCAGATTATGTTAAACTCGTTACATAAATATGAACCACGAGTTCACTTAGTTCGAGTTGGTGCTGAAGAACAAAGAACGGTTAGTATTATTGTTCGTTTTCTTATTTTGAATCATTATACATGTTTTTATAGTACTGAACGCAATAAGTTCTTAGGACGGTGCACAGGCTAGATAATATATTGAAAACAAATATATAAATAACGTTTATTCGTTAATGAATGAGTCCTTAATCTTTTTGTAGGTTCTAACCTATAGATTTCCGGAGACACAATTTATTGCTGTGACCGCCTATCAGAATGAGGAAGTAACTACTTTGAAAATTAAATATAACCCATTCGCTAAAGCATTTCTGGATGCGAAGGAAAGACCGAGCGATACTCAGTCGTATCCACAATGTAAGTATTTTTATAACATGTATTGTATTTGATCTTCCGAATTGGATTTGAATCTTCCGTGACAGCCCCTCTCGTGTTTTGCTCAAATATTCAACTTTCTTCTGCGATGAGACTGGGTGCCTTTTCATAAATGCCTCGAACCATTTTCGTCCAGGGAGATTATTTTTGAAAGGTGTTAGCAGATTTTAGCTTCGACCAACTGTTTCACTGAGTACAGTAAACATTCCTTGTCGATGGGAAAGCTCAATCGACTTATCTTAATGAACCACTTAGATAATTTTTCTTTGGCGTAACAGCCGAGGACTGGGAGAGGGCCTACATGTCCTGATGTTTCTGGTGTAGAGCTATCAATCTTTCGTCTCAATGTCGTGCGTGGTATACCAAAAGTTTTACTTGCCGGCGAAACAGAAGTGCCACTACGCGTGGCATCCAATCTGTCGTGAGTCGTGAGTTCGCGGACCATCGTGTCCTAGACTATTTTGCTTTGTGAGGGGACTTGCTAAAAAATCACATCACAGATCATACCTACGAACTTTAATTCGAACGTTTTAAAGGTCACGAACTTTCAGTCTCTCTGGTCCTTTGCCACCTCCGCCGGAGATCATAGTGGTGTACTAGAAAAACGTTCAACTTTTGCCGCTATTTAATGCGTGCACCCCTAAACATTATCAAATTGACTTGTCAAATTTTGCAACATTTTATAAATTTTAGATACGGGTGCTTGGTTTCTTCCGCAACCACCAATGGCATATGAATACAATCCAGCATCTGCTATTGCTGTGGCTCAAAGTCAAGTACCAAACAACACAGGAAATTTAACGAATGCCTGTACAGTATCTGCTGGGAGTCATAAGAATTCATGCAGAACAGCTCCTTACAGTTTACGCCACAAATATATTCAAGAAGGTGTGTATACGTAGAAAAGAAAATAATAATTATTATTACTGCATAAAGCAATATGTGAGTCACTGTATTTCTGACAGTTATACTGGTAGGAGGGAATGTTGTAAATTTAGAACCAAAAAGGAAGAAAACGAGTTCTGAGATTCCAATGAATTTGATGTAATAATCTTAATACTTTTGTATAATATATAAAAATTAGGTAGATAAGAGGTATTTTTATATCAAGAGACTTGATAACGGCTCGTGCCATGTACATGTAACGACAATAGCAGCGAGACGCATACAGGGTGTCCCGTGGGGAGTTGCTGAAACTAATCAGCTGTTACTTTGAAACACATGCAGGATACGAGAAAAGTAAAATAACTTGAAATAGAGAAAATTTGTCAATTTCATTCTTAAGTAGACCAGCCACAAGCAGGAGTATTTATATATATTTTTCTTCTAAAATGTGACAAGTTGCTTATCTCGTGTGACGGGTTACTTTCGGCAAGCCTTCCCGATAGTTTTTTCATTAAAATTAGTGTAGTTTTATCAATTAAAAAAAAATTCCAACACTCATTCCATAAAAAAGTCGTTAGAAACAGAAAACCTCTCTTGTATGTTTTTGATTCGAGCAACTTCATTCCTTGAACCTTACACATGAAACCACATGAAAAAGGTAGTTTTAAATAAATTAATGTTAACACTTTTAAGAATCATCTGTCGTAGTGTATTACATATGAATAAACTGCAATTTTTAATATAAAATTGTGGTTATTTTAGGGCTGACTATTTTTTTCTATATCTTTACACTATTTTCTTGAAATCTCAATAATAATAAAAAATTTCTATTTTACAATTTTTAAGGCGACTATGTCTCCTTAATGGCAATGTATAAAAGATAAATAAAAAAGAATGAATATGAATTATAAATTTGTTATTATTATTGAATTATAAAAAAACTGAACCTTTATATTTATTAAATGGTCAAATGATGAAGGGAATACAGATAATCGACATCTATCGATCATCCTGAATTATGTAATCATTTTCAGATGATCAATAGATATTGTTCGTCTATGTTCCTTCGATCTTCTGACTATTTAACAAATGTTAATACAGCACAATATATTTTTCTGGTGACATACGTGATACCGTATTCAAGGTCGATTTCTATTAATATATATCTTTTCATTGTGCATTTATTCATTTCGCGTCAATACAGATTTTGTGTTAGAATGTCTTTAATATATTCTATTGAAAAACAAAAACTTGTGAAATACCCCCCCAAAAACACCTCTGTGTAAAAAACCTCGCCAAGTATAGGATTGTTGTGAATTCCCCTCCTTAAAAAACACTATTTATATCTTAGGTTGTGGTTTTACATACAAAAGGTATTGAAATCATATCACAATGCCAAGCACATAAGTCACTAAATATCTGCTTATCATATGATCTGGCACTAGCTCATCATTTTAATTAGATTTGCAGAATTTCCTGTAACGTCTTCAGTACTTTTTTTGTTATTACTGCTACTCATATTTAAGTATGATTCAATTGTCATTTAATCATTTATAAAACGTTAAGTGATTCCTTATCGAGTACTACTTTGCGGGTCCGTGCCTTACTTATACTGAAGTTGTCTTTATTATGCCAATCTTCCACTCAAACTAGAGTCAAACTTTAAAATAGAGCATTCGCATTTGCTTTAGGCCGTAATCATACTAAGGCAATCACTGCAAATAAATAGTATAGGGACATAGCGTCTATCAGTGTTTACAATGCTTATTCTCAATTCGGCATAGTGTGAATACACTCTTTAGGGCTATAAGCTTAATGGAGTTTTTAGATGTCTCTGTACATAAGATACTTTGCTATATGTATAATACCGTAAAATCTCTCAATAACGTAGGTTTCCCCCTCCGTAAAATTTCACAACCTCTACCGCCGGCTGCCTATAGTTGGCTCGAGACTCGGCCAAATATCTTGATTCCCACTTTCTTTATACTCTCCTTCGTTCTACCCCCACTTTCTATAACCCCACTTAGTCAATATTGGCGCAAGCGCAACTTGAAGAAGCGAAGAGTTAGGATATTGCGAGATGGTTGGTTCCAAGCGTAAAAACCCAATAACAAACAAACATTTTAAAATACTATC
>JARQST010000735.1:0-12544 GCA_030142225.1 Pachycephus smyrnensis
GACACGTATGCAGCTACTATGAAAGAGCATAAACTAACATTTTCCCAACTGCGATCAATATTTATGCTCCAATTATCGGGTATGACACTGGCCATTCTTACTATGATTTTGGAGTTAATATTTAGTACACTGTTAAAACACAAATGTTGCAAATAAATGACAATATCATATATTAATTTACAAAAGACTTATATGTTCCTTGCTACATAAAACGAAATGAATAAATATTTTGAATATACGATAGAATTTCATCCTGTAATGAAACGAAGCTTTCTGATCCTAGTAGGGGCATTTAACCTTTCGCGTATGAGATCCGCACTGAGCAAGGATCTCGATTCTAAACGATGCGGCCGGGATCCTTGCTCAGCAATTACCTACTTCGCGCGGTATGAAAATCGCTATATCTCAAAAAATATTGACGATATCGCAAATCCGAAAAATACTCTTTGAAGAGTAATGTCCACGCTGTTATATTCATGGCTAATAAGATTTTTATCAACAATATTTAGTGAGGTATTGTTATTCGAAACTAATTGTTATACTCTTGCTCGTATCGAAACTTCAAGCTCTTCGTTTAGCGGATAAAATTTTGCAAAAAAGTTGGAAAAATTCCGAAATATACCTTCAAGGCTTTTTTATCGAATGGCACTAACAGAGTTCTAAAATATTCGTTAGATTTTTTTATTTTAATAACATAAACAAAGCTGTGATCTTCGTAACTGGTGAAAGATCTCTAACGTCTACTCGTTATTTTATTATTTCGTAATTTTTCATTCCTTTTCGAATTATTATTTTGTAACGCTCCACGATCAAGTCACCCACCGCTGGATGTGGACAAAATTCAGATCTCGTCAGATCTGATGATTCAGATGTGATTTGATCTGAGCAGATCTAATCTTTTTTCCTGGGTAAGTTAACCTCTTCACGCCCTTGGCCACATATGTGGACAGTTATAGTTTACGTCCTATAGAAAAGTTATTTCCATTCGCGAAACCGTTACAAAAATAAATGTACAATCTTTACTAAATTTGCTAACCAGAAAATAAATCCCAATTACCATAAAGTAAGTAAAAGTGCTTCTTATATATTTCTGAAAAAGACTTTGTTATAACTGAAATTAAAAATCCGTCCCTGAAAAGGTTAAATTTTTATTTTTCGTCTATTCGACCAATGTTATTAGGCCAAGCTTGGCGATCGATTCTGGCCCAATCATACTAACCAATCCTGAGCCGAACATGGCTACCAATCTTGGATCAGCAGTGGCTGCGTCAAAAACGCTGTTATCATTCCAATTTCGGGTCGAGACTTGTATGCCAAAGTTTGGCCAGAACTTACCAATATTGGACCAAGACTAACGCGATTCTCAATTGTTTGCTGGGTGTATAGCCCCGGTATAGCTGACTAGCCATAAATTGTTGTAAGTAGCGTAAATAGTATCGTAAACTATATCCGAATATTTAATCGCATTTTTCTCGAAATAGCATTTTTTGACCTCATTGGCAAGATTTCTCGGGATCTATATACACTAATCGGCTTCCGATTGAAAATACATATAAAGTAAAGGTATATTTATCATCCGAACCATAACCATCCCGATTCGTGCTATTTTTTTTCGAGTTAGAAAAAATTCGAGCGATTTTTCCACAAAATTGATACTACAATTTTGAAATGCTGCCAGTTACCCGAGTAGAACTTTCATCAGGCAATCCTTAACATCGTCAGGGCAGGCTCAGGTTCTGCTACGATCTGCCCTATTTAGGCATTTATATGTCGTCCTGATCAGGGCCCTCCGATGTAGGGAAATCCGATCGGACCGACGTTCAGTCCAGCCTCGCATGCCAATGTTGCCAATGTTGGCTTTCAGCATTGGACCAATCATCGACCAAACCTTGGATGATAAACCCGGTCCTATATTGGGCGTCTAATATTGGTCTCAACATCATTTACGTTAAAACGCCGAGAATTAGTAAACCAATTGTTACGTCCGCGTGAGAAATCAGATTCCATATCCGCAGTCTATCAAAGGGTCATTAAATGGGATCTGGTTTACATCGTATAGGAACACTTGGGAGCGGCTATCTCGCATATGGCCTCCAGGTTTAGGGAAAGCGAGATGAACCTCTTGAGGATGTCTATCTATAAAAAATATTCAGGCAATAACTCTGACGGTCAGCGATAGTACCGAAAGGCGCACGTGTGGCCTAGTACTTGAAATTCCGAATTTTATTACTTTTCGCCGAAACTCTTTTTTACCAGTCTCTTAATCCAACCCCATAGCTATCTTAGTCCACCAATCCTGTTAAGTAAAACATCCCCGCCAAAAAGCCTAAACCAATGACCTGTCTTTCTTAGCTTATCAAGAGACTCGGTCGAGTCTCGCGCCAAGTACAGGTTATACATATTTTTCCTAGAAATCCTAAAACATTGACCAATAGCAACCATCTTTCAACATACCCCAGAAATCCACCCCCACTAACTATAGTTAGCATAATAATAACGTACGCTAATTCCACCCTGGACTCACTCTCATTCTCCGCTGGTCCACTGCACAGAACACTGTTATTTCTGCTTACTGCATAGTATGCATAAGTTGTGTTTGATTTCGTGTCAAGATTTCATTTTACCAATTCGGTTTCATTTTTAATAAATTTATATTTGACATAGATTGCTATTAGTTTTGCTTTATTTGTATTTTTTTTTTTCATTCTGCTTCTTATTATTACTACTCAAATCTCCACGGCCTTCTTCAGCAATCAATGAAGGTAAGTAAGTAATTCATTTATTCGGTGATGGAACCCTTTTCAAATTCCCAGTTATTTCGCTTGGTGACGGTATCAATTTGATTCACATAGATCAAATCATCCTTCACTTCATAAACCATATATTCATTCGTAACTAGCATAGCCCGATCCCGAGTAAAGTGCGAAAGCATTGACTCAAAACAGGGCACCATTACGTTTGGTAAAGGCACCAGACTAGGTAAATTGGCCTTCATTCTGTTTCGGACGTCACATAATAATAGCCTAATTGTTGATCTCATATCGGCAAAACAAAGATGGGTGGATTAGTAGTGGGCCCCAGGTAGGTATAAGTGGGCCAAGCCTGGACCAAGATTTGGCCAATTCTAATGAGGCTTGGGCCAGGTTCGGCATCCAGGCTTAGTGCAAGCCTGGGTGAAGCCTGGGATGATACCTCGGGCCAAGCTTGGCAGACAGCAATATTTGTCGTGCAAAATTGTTATTTTAAAGTATATCTTTACCAATTTAACTGTATTTACATTGGGATTTACAGACTTACTCGATTGAGTGGCACAGACTAGATGCTAGAAACATTAAATTTACGAAATTAAATTTTTGACGTTGGAGGTGGGATTCGATTTTGATACCCTGCTGTTTGTAGACCATACCTATTTTTTTCGATTTATTTTATTTTTCGTGTCAAGAATGTTACAGAAGGTTTATTACAAGTTTGAAAAAAATAATAAAAAGATGAATAATCTTAAATTAATATTAATAAAGCTACCTATGGCTAGCTTTTGTTAGCTCTCGATGGCTGCTATCATTTTCACTGTAATGTGTGTATGATATATGTTTAATGTTATATTTTAATAAGTTTTCGCAGGCCCATATATAAGATCTGTGGTAAGGTACCTACGTGTATTTTTTATTATCGAGCAGAAAGACCCAATACAAAAACTGCTCCACCATACCCATTCGGCTATTAGGAATTTGAGAGAAAATGTTAGAAACTGGTGTATCAGTGGTGGACGAATTCTTATATATTTATGGGTTGATTCGATAATGTTATACATACAGTCGACTCTCTCTATAAGGCCACCCATGGGCATGTAGGGGAATAGAATTCCAAGAATCTCAATACCCCTTCTTCTACGTCACTCTACGTGAGTCCCGCATGCGTGTCGATGTGTAAGTTGTATGTCAGGTAGTCTTCGTACTTACGGAAGGTAAGGTTCCGGAAAATTGCACCGTAACTTCGTACAACTGACATATGTGCAAGGAAACGTAACAAATTGTTGTTTGCCGTAAATGCGAAACGATGTATCTCAAGGACTGCCTGTACCGAAAAATTGTAGATACTGGCTGTGGCCTTGTAAAGAGAGTCTGAACCAATTTCCCCATTTGGCTTTTGGTGGGGGAAAGGTATTGTGACGTGAATTCGGAAAATTCAATCACAAAGACTGTAAGGAGTAGGGAAGAGATAAATTCACCTGCAACGACCCTCCAAACGTCAGTCACCCGACATTCCCAAGACCGCTTGTATTTAGTCCGCTTTTCTTTTTGCGCTATGTTTTCCGCCTATCGTCCTTAACTTTACCTCTCTTCTGCGTTTCTGCTTTTCTTTTCTATTTTTTTTTGTGAGCGCTCCTATTCGCACCCACCTGCCTCCTGTATCGCCATGGACAAATCTACGTTCTTCACCACGAGCACGAGGCGGAGCACCAAGGAGAGTTCCTGAGTTACCGGACGAGCGAGCGACAGAGGCTGGACCAAACTGCTGTTCGTTCCGGAAGACTTCCGTGGAGCAAGGGAGACCCGGGATGGGGTCCCTTCACAACTTCTGCCGGCCGCCCATACAGGCCGCCAAAAAGGGCCTTCGCCACTAGTGCCGCCGATAGGAGGAAAGATCATATCCTCTATCGTGCCGCCCAGTCGCCGAACGTCCACTGGCGCTCCCGTTATCAGTGGCCCCCGGAGAAGATACCAGGGCCCACTCCTCGCTGGATCCTGCCGCTTACGCCGAGGACTCACGATCGGCCGCATTAAGGACTCCTGCACTCAGCTCGGCCCGTTCCGCCTATCTTCGGACTCTGGCCATCACACGCCTCGTCTCTGGCTGCCGTCGTGCGTTAGATTTACCTATTCTCTATTATTATATTTTGTCGTAGCTCTATCGTGCGAATTAGGAATTACTAATCTATGGAGAGAGGCCCTTCAGGCTCTTCCTCCAGCGACGAATTCCGGCTCGTTCACTTACATTTGGAGCGTCTTGGCTAGTGCGTGGGCAGTAAAAAGCAACTATAGCGATCATTTCGAGAAATTCCTAACTATTGCAAAACGAAAGGAAGGAAAGAAGGAAGGAGGCCCCGCTGACTCCGACTTAATAGTTACTTCTTTCGTCAGCGTTTCTTTTTGGTGAGGTCCTTACGTTACCGATTTATATTGAGATCGTTTCTGGATAAATTGTATTGAATAGTACCCGTTTAGGCCTTCTGCCTCAGCGGCCATTACTCGCTTACCGGGAGTGAATGTCGTTCCACTCCCTCTAAGTATAAGGACGATAGTGCCGGATACCGATTATAATTTAGCTTCCGTAATTATTCATAAATTATTCTTTCGCATATAGTTCGCATGTTTCCTTTTTGTAATTTTTAGAGCTTGGGATTGTCAAATATTTTATAATTAATTGACTAGCTCCTCGACCACATGTAAGACTTTAGGACCCCGGCTTCTCCGGCTTGGTCGTCTTCTCGTGGAAAGAATTGTGTCGTAACTCTTTTTGCTTGGACAGTTTTCTATTCTTTCTATCTTTTTCTTCCGGCGTTATTGGTCACTTTTCTATGCCTTAAATGAGCTTTGATCATTTTCTCTTGTATGCGTTATTTCTATAATTTTGTGTAATTTGTTGGGGATGGCATTCTCTCATTAGCTACCAATATTTTCTTCTTTTAATTGCACACGTTATACGGCTTCCGTCTTAGCGCCGAATTTCCTTAGGCCTTATACCGTTGGGAAAGTGTACAGTCACCTTTTTTTTTTTTTTTTTGATAAACGGGCGGCTAATGCAGTCCGCGCGCCGCGCTGTTACCCCGTCAGGGTGACCGGCATCGTTTGAAATCAGGGACGCACTAATTATCGCTAGCGTACCCAATTTTCGTTGAATCTCTGCCATGGTATTTTATTTTGTCTAGAATCCAATGAGAGTATGCCACACCATTTGACTAATTTTATGATCGGCTGTAATTTGATCCTCTAACTTCTATCTGCCTTTCTTGTGTATTTTCGCTATCTTACA
Source organism: Pachycephus smyrnensis (assembly GCA_030142225.1). Lineage (NCBI taxonomy): Eukaryota > Metazoa > Arthropoda > Insecta > Hymenoptera > Cephidae > Pachycephus > Pachycephus smyrnensis. The sequence continues at coordinate 6,034 of JARQST010000735.1, forward strand.
CATTTGTGTATCCTTCGTTTGTACGACTCTTTTCAATTGTCCGGGAAAACGCCGCGAAAAACTGGTCGCTTGCTCGACGTGGCGGAACTTCCTTCCGCTCGCGTTCTCCCGCGTTTTTAATAGTGTTAAGTGTAGAAATTCCTTTTCTTTTATATCATTCAGCCGTATCTAGGATTAGCGGTAATAATAGGTATTCCGAGCTCTTCCAGCGGTACCTATTCAGCTTCGCGATTTCGCCTGTACGATTTGTTCCTAGAAGTATTTATTTAATTCTGTATGTTCGAACTTCGACTCCTGTAGCCAATTCTATTCATCATATTTATTCGAATCGTCTTTGTGCCAGTGCGGAACCGTCCCGCTACCGTGCCGTATCGTAACAGGGCCGCAGTCTCTAATTCAGAATCCCGCGTTTAGTTTTAGTGATTTTTGGTTTATATAGCTTCCCTTAAGAATGATTACCTTTTTGTGAATCTAATTTTAAGGAATTTTGCGAACTTCGTTGGCCCTTAACGCACCTCGGTATTTTCCGCTCATTTGTACGGAATACTGCTATCTTACGCCCTTTACCTCTTTAACTCTTGCTATTAGGGCTTTACTTATATTTCTGCTTTTACTATCGCTTTGCATGTATTCTCAGCTTGCTTTTTAATATAGCTTCGGTGCGTAAACTTATTTATCTGCTTTCTTCTCTTTTTCTTTAACCTATTCTTTCTGTCGCATGCCTATTCCTATCCTCGCTTAGCCTCTTGTTCGCCACGACGCTCTCTCAGGTGAGCTAGCCTCTGAACCGGGTATATCGTGGAGATTTTGTCGACCCGCTTGACCCTCTCTTTCTCGCGCTTCTTTTGTCTTTCCGAACGCTCTCCTTCTTCTCTTGGCGATGTCGCCGTTTTCGAATTTCTTTCCTTTCTTGGCGGAGTCGCCGTTTACGTATTCTCTCTTTCTTCTCTTGGCGGTGTCGCCGTTTTCGTATTTCTTTCCTTTCTTGGCGGAGTCGCCGTTTACGAGTTCTTTCTCTTTCTTTTCTTGGCGGAGTCGCCGTTTACGAATTCTTTCTCTTTCTTCTCTTGGCGGTGTTGCTGTTGTCGTCTTTCTTTCTTCTCTTGGCGGTGTCGCCATCCCCGTATCACTTTCGTTTCTTGGCGGAGTCGCCCTACCTATCCTATTGACGCCCTACGTTCTCCCGGGTTTTCGAGCTAGAATCATAGATCCTTTCGAGTGCCCTGCACTCGTGGTGCTCTCTCCAGAGACCACCTGGCGCCCAACGAATTTTGAATTCTCGCGTATCGGATTCTAGATTTTCTTGGAGTTGACCGAGCGAGAGAGAGAGAGAGAGAGTCAATCGGTGTTTTGCGTGCGGTTCCCTGCACACCAGCTATCGTTCCGGATAAATTTTCGAAGTTTCAGGGAATAACGTCGCAGTATCAACGATTACGGCCTCTAAAATAATGGTGTTATAAAGAGAGTCGACTGTATATGTTTTGTCATATTGTTGAAACAATATCTAATAATTTTTATTTATAATATCTATATAATGTAGTATTCGAAAAAATAAATTAATTTTTCTAAGCACAGATTATTATGAGATAGGCTACAGTAAAGAAAAACATATTCGACTATGGCGATATCGGGCAACGCTATTTTTTTTTCATTAGTCATTCCCAGTCTATATCCAATGAAGCCCTGATCAAGCGCCCCCTACGGATACGTGATCAGGTCCTGATACCATATCAGGCATGCCTCACCAAATTTCTGCCCGGGTACGTTGGCAGTCGAAGTAGCGCTAACGCTGTTGTGTGACGTTGGGACTATATCGACAGGCGATGTAGCACCGATTCTTTTGCCTAACTTTGGGACTATATCGGCAGGTGATACGTCGCCAATGCTAGGACTACGTCGATAGGCGTTATAGCACCAACGCTGTCGTGTGACGTTGTGATAGTGGCGATACGCAATATTGGTTTATCGCTGGTAGATAACGTTCGCTAGTCGTTGGCAATGACGGTTGGACCCATGTTATCAGTCCAACGTTTAGCCGCTTAGATGCTAGTACTGATTGCCAACTTCGGTCCAACCTACCTTGGCGTTATTCCTGCATTCGGCCTTTTGTAAATTTCTACATGGGATTGGCTGCCGTTATATCATGAGTACCCGTGAGCACCCAGTGAGTTGCCAGAGATGGCCCAATATAAATAACCAATTCTTGGCTGATCATTCGAACCATAGATCGGCCAAGCGTTGGCTCTGTTGCAACGACAGGCAATTCTATATGGGATGCCACGGAAGATATTTTTTAGAATTCTTTCGGAGGATTTTCACGAAATTCGTAAAGTTGTCTTCAATATGAGATCTCTAACACATCTTTTTGAGGGAGATAACAATCGCTCAATTGCATTTTTCAAAAGACTTAAAATAGTTTTACACAAATAGTGATTTGACTAGTTTGTCCCGCTCAAACGTGCTTCACGCGCTGACAATAACCATCACCTACAATACCTCCGTGACACAGCGATTGGATGGCTCAGTGATTTTGAACGAATAAGAAGCCATTGACAATCAATTAAACGATCAAACGAATTTATCTGAAGTGGAGTTCAATCGTAATTATATGAAGAGCCTCGTTCGAAAAGATTACAGATGTAGTTACCCTCGTGCCCGCTAGATGTCACAACATTTAGAGTGTGGGGTATCTGTGGGAATCTAGTTCGTCTACCATCAGATTCGGCACACAATGACTTGTTTCTTCTTTTGTCACACAGAAAGTAATGGACCACGGTCGTACATACAAGTCTGGGAATTCATCCAATTTCGCGTGGTGGGGGGAAGCACGCTTACGCGAAAGTTTTTGTTGTTTTAACGCTGCCAGTACTTGGCGCTGTTGTAAAGGAGGGTTACTAGACACAACCTTCAAATTTGCGTGACTTGTAGCATCGGCTTATGGTAGAAACGTATGCAAACGTAGGTGAATCGTGAAATGTGGTGTTACTATGACGAAGCCATTCACGTTCATCTTTGTAGCTCATATTTATGGCCTTGTCGGCTCACTTGGGTTGAACAGCAGGGTTATTTTCAGTAATACCTAGAAGAATAACCACTTTTTGTCAAATATCTGTTAATCCTCGGGTTCATTTTAAAAAACATCTATTGAAACCAATGATACGATTAGGTACATATGTTAGAAAGATATAACAGAGCTATTCCTGTCGCTCTCGCACACCACCTCCCTCTATCGCCGCGCTTCTAGCGGCCGCGGCGGTAATTTTATTTCAAATAGCAAGCGATGTGCCCCCACCACTGGAGTTCCCAGACCTGTATGTACGACCTGTAATGGATATCCGGTTAACAGCAATAATTAAAGGAATATATATTTTTTTGTACACAAGGCTTTGCGTGATTCTTTACGAGTTAAAAACTACTATCTACGTCTTGCCGTGGCGTCACTTTCGCCTCTTCACTGTCTCTTTGTTTTGGCCTAAAGCCTCGTTCTCATGTACGCTGTGAACTCGCCTTAAGGCGCGCTGTGGGGCAATGCCAGCTCCACAAGAGTGAGCTGAAAAACCTCCTACCCCTTATATACTATTCCCTAACGTTTTCTTACTTTTTAGAGTACTCTTAAAATTGCTGATAAAAACTGGAAGAAAGGGAAACACAAATCAATAATTGTGTGGGAGGGTTTGTAATCTCTTTGAACGCGGCTTTTCATATAAATATCACTTCACTTCAGTTAAATTCATGTGATCGTTTAATTATATTTCGCGCCTCGCTTCTCGAGATTACAGATTTAAGCGTTTAGAAAACTCAGCAATTGTTGCCCACATACGGTAAGTTATGAACCTTTTTATTATTATTTTACCTAACACCTATATATTATTTTATACTCCTTGATTTTTTAATAAAATATAAAAATTTTATCTTCTGTAATGTTAACCTAATTTTTAGCTCTACCTTAATATTTAATCAACCAATTGAAATACTAAACGCGCAAAGCTCTGATTATCAGATGATATTGGCCTGTTATACAACTTAGCAAACATCTGTGACCCTTCAGACCATCCGTGGTTCTCCGAATGGTATCCAAATCTATTCCTTTTGCAAACACTATTGATGTAACCACGTGTCTAGTCGAATGTACTGAGAAAATAGAGACGTCTATTCCACTTTTCCGCAGCACGGACTTAATCCACCTACTAATGGTTTGACTACACACTTCCTTAAATGGCCTTTTTACTGCTATACACAACTTATCCATACCTCCTCTATTCTCTTTTGTCACATTCAAATATTTTAATAATGGGGATGCTACGCATAACTCTGGTTTTAATTTAAATTCAAGAATTACCAATAACGACTGAAATCTCCCTAGTTCTGATGCCTTTATTAATTCTGTAATTCTTTTTTCGATCCCCTTTGCCGACCTACGTATGTCCTTAATATTGATGCTAACAAGTGTCTGAGCCCTATGTGCAGTGCACAACTTTAATAACATCGCTGTCTTTTCCATTAAGGGGGCACATTCGAATAGACGGCGAGAAAAATAGGTGAATTTTGGGAATTATTATCTAAAAACTATTTGTTCAATTTCATCCAGGTATGTTTTATTCAAAAGTATATATATTCAGGTACGTTAACAAATTTTTTTATGAATATTCATCCACTCGAAGCGCTGCTGTCGTGGCCGACGTAAAACATGTCCCTCGCTGACACGGTCTGCGGTCCCTAGGATTTCATACAGTTGGTTTATCCGAATCATAAATTTCGAACAGATTATTAAAATATAATGTATAAAGCGGTTCGGAATCGTATCATTTTTTGGGAAAAAATTTTTTTCACGAAATGGCGACCGTTTGAACTTTACATTCAATTTTCATCCGAAATTTCCGACCTTTCTGGCTTGATAAAAAAAAAGTAATCGAGTAAAAAAAATTTGATACGTTCCGAACTCGACAACCTATCCGCAAAACTTGTGTCAAAATTTAGAGGAAATCGAACAAGCCGTTTTCCAAATATCCTAGGGACCGACGTTGAAAAGTATGTTTCGAGATAATCGCGTTTAAAGTTTGGCAAAGAAATGACGCGCTTGGCCACTCAGTTGCTCGTCCGCTTCTCGGTAAATCGCCCATAACGATCACAATTTTTTGAATATCAAAATGAAATTTACACACAATATTCTTCATACTCTAAAAAATTTATAATAATTATATAATATATAATATTATACGTACCTGTTATGTAGCAGACAAAAAGCTCCGGGCCAGCGGCGCACCTGGCCATCCGGCCGCTCCGCCGCATTCCGGCAAATCGCCCATAACTTCCACAATTCTTGGATTTTCAATATAAAATTTACACACAATATTCTTAACACTTCAAACTTTAAGGCTAGTGAAAAAAAATTGACTAAAAAAATTTTTTCTAATCGGATGTGCCCCCTTAATTCTAATATCGATAAGTTTTCTAATAGATATAGTTTGGTCATGTACGTAAAAACCGTTGATACACCCCAAGTAAAAGAGGACTTTGGTGTTGCTGGTTTTAACTTAAATATTCCTTTCAAGAAACAGCTAATAATATCTTTCCCTATTTCTTCTTGAGAAATTAGGGATATCGCCGACCTATACGTATTTAAAGTACCATAGTTTGCACCTGCTCTAAATTTCTCTGTTAAAAATTTTAATACCCCTTTTTTCTTAGGCTTAAAAAAATCTGTTCCATTTTCTTCATAAAATGGCCTCCTTTTTTTTTAAAGCTGACTCAAATTGTGTTGATGTAGATCTCGATAATGATGACAATATAATCTCCAATGCTCCATCTGGTACCGCTTTCTTTAAAAATGCATCCTCGATACTTTTCCTGCCATTAAAACTAGGAAAATTTAATTCCTCCCATTTTGTTTATATTAGCAATCGCGGTTGTATTATCTATTCTCAATAGGATTTCACAGTTACATAGTCCATCCGCCAACCTCTCCAAAGCTAATTTTACTGCAAACAATTCTCTATAATTTATGTACCACTTTCTTTGTGCAACATTCCAGAAACCATGTATCCTATTATTCTTCTTTACTGCTTCCCAACCCGAATCTGAAGGATCTGTATTGTAACCAATACATCGAATAGTATTCATACCGCGATAATAATAAAGTCCTGCTAGTCCGAATAACCTTAGCTATTAAGTAACAACAATTCAGAGGCATCGCGACGCCTAAATATTCCGCACCCTTCAGACCACCTGGTCTACCGTTGGAGGGTATATAAACGGCGACAAATCCTACCTCGAGCATTCTGCCACTTGCGTTAGCTAGGATATCTTAAAGCAGAGAAACGAGCAAACCGTCTCGGGCAAGCGAGCAAACCGTCCCGCTTGACCATAATTTGCAAAGATACTTCTACTCTCGTAAACGAGCAAACCGCCTCCTTCTCCAGGTAGAATCACCATACGCATTTCAGTTGGGCCGTCACTTTGACAATTTTGATCATCGTGCCGCACCCACTATACATGCCATCCTAAAGTCATT
>JARQST010000736.1:0-11640 GCA_030142225.1 Pachycephus smyrnensis
AAGTGGGAGAAATTATATAATATTATACTGAGAATTTCATCATCAATAGAAGGTGGATTGTAGTACCTTAAGGTATCATGCAAGTCTTAATCAGCCGATGAATAACCTAATCAGGGCTGGAGTTTATAGCCTGATCGGGGCCATACCGCATAACCTGATCAGGGTAGAATCCGCCACCGCGTTACATTTCTGATCCGGGCTAGATCAAGTTGCCAGATCAGGACCGAATTTAAACTAAGGCAAGCAGGATCTGGGCCTGATGCAAGCCTTAATAAATTACTACTCGGGATGGCGTAATTTCCAGAAATCGATATATTTTTAGAATTGAGTCATATATTTTTAACGTCATATTTTCTATGCAGAGTCTGAAAGTGTCGATAAATGTCGGTGTGGGGATTCGTATCTATCACTTATATAGCTTAAGTATTTTCTTGTTGTTTGATAAGTAAACATAAATGTGAATGTGTTAAAACACAGAAAAAAATACAGACAGAAAATTCCATGTTATAAAATGAAGCATTAAAACGTTAGTAATTTTGTCGAACAAAATCTAGGATTTCTGACGACAGACCGACACGGACGGAGATTGCGGAAATGGAAACAGTTCTGTGATGTTAAAGGACAGCCTCTTCCGTAAGCGAAAGACTCGATCGCACAAGAAGTCGACTGTAGCCCAACTCAACTATCCTCGAAATGTCATCGAGATACGCAGATTCATCGTGGATACTCACGAGGAACTCTATTTCGGTAGCGTGCTGTCTACAACGGAAAATTGAAAATTTCGCTGATTCTCTGCGTTTTTCATTTTCTCGAAGTGTTTACTGTATCCTAATTATTACCTTTATTTTCTTCTTTTGTTTTATTCATTTTGTTTATTACTTGTTTCTTGCTTTTGTTTTTTCTGTTTTTAGGCATGATCCCGTTTTATGCAAAACCATTACAAGAAAAAAACACGGGTGGCATGCGTATGAGCACGCCCAGCGACATATACGTGTATCCAATATTCTGGGCGAACCATTGAACCGATTGACTTGAAATTTACACGAGAACTTAAGTTCCAGATGTAAATAGCACAGTAACTTTAGTAGGTGTCCATTACTTCCAGTTTCGTCCAGCGCATATGCGAACACCTGAAAAATTTGTCGTATATCTGTATCCAAAATTCTGAGTAAACCGCCTAACCAATCAGGTTGAATTTTACAGGAAAAATGAAATTGAGTATGTACATGAAATAGTAAAATTTGCAAGTGTCCGTCACTTCCAGTTTGAAAATTCCGCATCAGCACACCTAACCTTTTTTTTACAACGGTGAATGCATAACATGCAACCACAATTCAGTTTGGATGCCGTAACAAAAGAACTTACACTCAAACAAAATGCGAAATTTAAAACCTTTTTTAGACAAACATCTTAAACCGGAAGCACCGAATGATTTAGATGCAGGATTACCTGAAAAGGTTGAATATTTTGTCGTGTGATTTTGCAAAATGTTGCTTAAGCTTGTTGTATAGTCTCGTTATGAAAGCACGTGGTACCGTTATCGTGATTTATCGATCATCATCGGCATGGACGTCATATTCTGATAATTCAAACGTCAAAATCAGCCACACAGTTGGAACCAAATTACAAGGAACTTAAGCTTAGTTAGGCACCAACAATGCAATAGGTAGTAACAGAGTAAACTTTAAGAAACACGTAACTTTCTAACTGTATCGAGCCCCTTATTATGTTATCATAAGGAGCCAATCCATGAAAACAAAGTAAACAACAAAAAAGGAACCTACTTTAAATCTTGTCGAATAAAATTGATGTGTACCATACTAAATAAATATTAAATTTAAATGTATGTCAGATAACACTAGTATATATGCATTGATATATACATTTAATATATTATATATATTATATATATACATATATTATACATATGTATATCGTGGTCAACAATGGAATATTCTAAAGAAACTTACTTTGAGGACGTAACATGCTCAAAAAAAAAGAGAGTCAAAATTCGTTAATAGCATGTAATATTTTAAGACATGTCAAATGACGATAATTCTTGTTCTTCCGATGTACGTAGAGACACGAGTATCTGTTGATTCTTTAACAAAAGTCTAGATTTCTCAGGTTTTGCGATATCGCTGTATGTTTGACGTTCGCTATGAACAGGAACTACTCCTGGAAATAATACAGTTCCACCCATTTCCGTTCGATTGTAATATATAATATTTTATATTGAATTATATTCTATCTTAGTCGCCGGAAAAATAAGAAAATGAAAACGGTAATGGTTCCTTTCGGAAGGATTGAGATATTACGTTTCAAAAAAAAGAGAAAATTTTCTACGAATCCGGAAGAATGCTAGATATACATCTATCATTGGAATAAACCATGTAAGTTCTTTCTGTATATCGTAAATAAGCCTCCAAGATTAAAGAACGTCGCGAATGGAAATAAAACTAAACAATTTTTAAAAGAGGTCGAAAATCGAAACAATTCACTTTATAGCTATTTGTCCTTCGAAGGCTTTATTGAAAAGCATAATATACGTATATAGTAGATAGATAGAGTTCGTTTATTTCGACCTTTCGGTCTTGAAATAGGACTTTGGTATATAGTATAGTGTGTAATTTCAATACTTCTTAAACTTCTTTCTTCCTCCTCCTTGCTCCTTCCTTTATCCAACTCATTCCTCTCGTCAGGTTCTGTATCTTCCTCTGTGACAGTTTCTACACATTCTCTTCTGTTCGGTTTGCAGTATCTATTGTCCCGTTCCTCACTGCCACATCTCCATCACACTATCTATTTCTGGTGTCTTCTATTTCCTTGCTTCTCCAGGTACTTCGGTATGTTCATGCTTTCTATTGTTTTATATTTTTTATTATATCGGGATTCTCTGATTTTGCCTATTTGTTGTTGTTTTTGTATATCCGAATCTGTCCTCTTCAATCTGCTGGCCATGATATTCTCTCATTTAGTAGATTATCCACTTATACCGCTGCGTAACCACATCTGATTAGGTAATTCTTTCTCTCTATTACCGTTCCCATTTTTAACCTCTCCCGTTCCTTTATGCACTCCTTCACTATGTGCGTTCCTTCTGCCTGTCTCGATTTTTCTTCAAACTTTATTGCTTTTTCGCCTGCTGTTATCCTCAATTTTTCCCTCTTCGTTTCTTCCAGTATTATATAGCTCGGAGTGCAGCTGCCCAAGCCTAGTATCCATTTCAGGTATTTTATTTGTATTCTTTCTAGTTCAGTTGGTTCTTTGTATCCCCAGACTTCTACTCCATACACCCAAGCAACAATCACCGATGCTCAACCACGATTGAAAAACAGCCCAAGCTGGGACCAATCTTAGCTGCCGAGTCTTAGTTTCCAATGGTGGACCAAGAGCAGTAAACTTCTTGGCAAAACCTTGGCCCAACGTTGGGCCGAGATTAATATATTAAGTCTCAGCGAGATCTTGGGCCAATGTTGATTCGAGTCAGAGGCTAAGTTTAACAGTGGTAATATTTACTTATATTTTATTGCACTATATGAATAAATCTTTTTTGATTTGTACATACGTGTGTACACTTACCATAGTGTGCGCGTGTTAAAGATTGTATCTTGTGAAAAATTTAATTCATTAAAAACTTGTGTGTTAATTAGGGCCTTAAGGAAGATCTGTATCTCACCTGCCTGACGTGTAATACGGTTAGCACTCATGTTTCAAATAGCCTAGTGGTCAAGGGAGGTCGATTACCACTCCAAGGAATCCCAGGTTCAAATCCATCATCGGAAGGAAAATTTGAAATCGTCAATAAAGTTGAAATGGCAAATAAAGGTGTCGCAAAAAAGTTTTGAGTAAAAAGAACCAGGTGAACAATGTAATAAAAGACAAACATTTTTAAGTTAAATGTTTATCTTTCGTCTATTGGACCAATGTTATTGGGTCAAGCTTGGTGATCGATCCTGGCCCAAGCATGACCCAAAGATACCACCCAACCCTAACCCGACCATGGCTACCAATCTTGGGCCAGCAGTGGCGAGAAGTATTAGCCGTGTAAAAAATGCTGTTATCATTTCAATAGCGGGTCACGACTTGTATACCAAAGTTTTACCAGAACTTCCGAATACTGAACCAAGACTGGTCCGATTCTCAATTGTTGGCTGGGCATAATTATCCCCTTAACTAAATAATCAAAGAGCATTAACGTTCTCTTAAAATTATCCGCAAACCTTCTCTCCCCTATCCGCCAAACTTGCCCCACTACGATGTTAGCTTTCTTTCTTAGTTCTCTAATATGTGCTTCTTCTTTTCTGTTTGTTTGGATTCTGTATCACAGATATCTCATTTCTCTCACCTCGTCTATTCCCATTCCTTTTCACATTCATTCTCTTTTCCTAATTGTTCCTTTTTTTTGGAAGCACATCATTTTTGATTTTTCTATATTCAGAATTAGATCTTTTTCTTCAGATGTTTTTCAAATCTCCTAAACATATGTTTCATCTCTTCCTTTTCCTTAGCTAATAATACCAGGTTGTCAGCATACGCAAGCGTCCAGAACTTTTCTTTTCCCACTATTTCCCTCTTAATTGTCCTTCTTTTAGCTTTTCTTCAATGTCTGATAAGAATAGTGCAAAGAGAGCCGGACTGAGTGGATAGCCTTGTCTTACTCCTCTTGTAGTCCAAAAATTATTCGATTCCACACCTCTTACCTTGACCACGTTTCCTGTTTATGTGTATATTTTTTTAATCCTTTTTCTTAGTTGTTTACTAATTCCTTTGTTTTCTAGGATTTTTCAAAGTTTCTACAGTATATCAAGTCGAAGGCTGTCTTCAAGTCTTCAAAGAAAGCAAAGAGTTTTCCTCTTTTGTTTACTCAGCTTGCTTTCTACCACGTGGTTCAGGTTAAATATGTTATCCGTCGTGCCTCTACCTTTTCTGAACTCTGCCTGCGTATCTGGGAGCACTTTTCCTTTTCCTTCTTCGATTGCATAGATTTTATAACTTGTGTTATTAAGTAAGGTTATTCCTCTGCAGTTCTTCACGTCCTCTTTCCATTCATCCGGAAAACCTTCTCCTCCCCAGATCTTTCTTAAATAGTCATTTAAGTAATTCCTTGTATTTTCCTGAACCTTCACTCACGGAGATAAAGAAAGTCCGGTCCTGTTCCTTGCTTAAAAAACCCCCTCGCTCACGACTCCGTTTGTGCTGAGTCGCAAAGAGTTGTGAAGTCTCTCTTGGTTCACTGACCTTACTATAGAGATTATTTTGTCTTCTAATCTGTCTTCCTTTTCGTTTCATTTTCTCCAGATCCCTCCCTTCTGCAATTTCTTGTGTCCTACTCTCGTTGCTATTCCCTGTTCTCTTTTCTATCTTGCTATTTCTCGGATTTTTCTTTGAATCTCTTTTTCCCGTTCAATCAGATTGTCATCTATAAATATCCTCTTACCCCCTAGGTTCTTCTTTTTCTTCGTTATTTCCATCTTTCCTTCCCAGTTCTTTGTCTCTACTACCGTCACTTTACTGTTCTTCCTTCTTCCTATCCTGTATGCGTTTTTGTACCTTTCCTGTAGTCCCTATTTCTTTTGTTAGGAATTTCTCGCATTCTGCCTTCACCTCCTTCCCATTAAATTCTTTCCCTTTTGTCACTATATTATTTCTTCTTTCTCTTTTCTCCCGTCTACCAAATTTTATCTCCAGCTCTATTATTTTTTTCAATTCGTTGTTTTCTTCTTTTATTTCGGGTTGCTCCTCTCTCATTTCCTTCATTTTTTTTAAAATCTAGCTATTTGTGTCAGTAACTCCTTGAATCTTGCCATTATCTTCTCTTCCATTTTTTTCATTGCTTTTTTTGCGTTGTTTCGTCTTAAAGCGGTGATCCGCTTGTTTTTTACTTTTTCTAAATGCTGTATATTCTTCTTCTATAAGGTCTAATTTGTCCTCCTCCTCCTCTCCCTTCCTCTCAATATAGTTCGTTATGCTACCTGAGATACTTGTACGTTCGCCTCCCAGCTAACTCGTGGTCGTTGGTCTCCCTCTCTTTCCCTTCGTTTCATTCATCATTATATCAACTTTTTTGTCCCTCGTTGCAATCCTTTTATGCTATCGTTAACAACTTCGTCACCTTCGCTCATCGTCTCCATTTTCGCCCTCGCCTGTCTGTCTGCTGTGTCAGCTCACCACGTCACCTGTCTTCACTTTTAATACTAAATTCTTGTACCTTTTCCCTTCAATAACATACTTTTCCTGTCCTTTAATCTTCGGTTTCTTTGTTTCACTATATTTCTTATCACTTTCTGAATCTTCTGATACCTCTTTCACCCTTCTATTAACGATATTTTCTCACTTTTCTCTGTCACTTTCAGGAGCTCTGTCCAATACCTCCGTCCTCTACATCTCCAACCAAAGTCCTATATACGTATATAGTATATGCAGTACATATAGGTCATGATGTGCTAAGTTAATCAAGGTTGGCTGCTTGTTCGCAGATTTTTATTTTCTAGTTGTTATATTAAGCCGTTAACGCCGAAATGTGCTGAATTTTTACTTTGACTTCAGACGTTTATTATTTAGTGAAAACGGATTAATTTAATTTCGGAAATTACCTATCATACTATTTTCGAGATCGCTCTTTCTAATGGCGTTGAGTAAATTAGCTAAAAGTTGAAATTTATATTAGTTTTTAACAAAATAAAAAAAAACGTGAATTTTTAGGCACTTTTTTCTAATTTGAAATTTTCCCAACGATAACGGGCTTTCATCATTCTGGAAAGTATGCAAAACGTGTTCCCGAGACTTGTACTTAAAAAATATACAGATAGTTTTTTAAAACTCAACATGGTGAAACCAAAATGGCGGCCTATACGTTGAAATTTGTTTAAACTGTGAGAATTTCTGAATTATTCGTGTTTTAGAGTCTTTTTTGTAATAATATCTTTACAAAATCACTTTACCAAGTATCCTAATATCATTTAGGACAAATTAAAAAAATCCAACATGGCGGATACAATATGGCTATCGGCGATATTGAAAATTAGCAGAGAAATGGTGAAAAGGACCTATATTTACTTGTCAGCGATCGTTTTATGGGTGATTACATGTGTATATACCCATTATATATATAAAATGTGTTATATACTGTAACGCCTTTCCCTAACTACCGAGGTAACAAGATGTAGGCAGGATAGAACAGGGAAACGTCACCTTCGCCCGACTCGCCGGAATCCGAGTAGAGTAGCTGAAGAAGAGGTACAAGGTATTCTAAGAAAGATAGCCGTTGGCCGCCAGACATCTGGTGATGTCAAGAAAGAGATAATCAATAAATTTAGCCACAAAGATAGCTGCAAGATGACGTAAAATCCACCACGAGTCCATGTAGCCTTCGCGGAAGTCCAACTAGCTCAGCCTCTAAAAGGTACTGGAGAGGGGCAGGGTGTTATAGCGAAGCAGAAAGCGGGATGGTAATAGCAAAGTTAACAAATTCTATTGCACCTGGCAATTCGTCAAAACAATAACAATCAATTACAGAAAGCAAGTGCAGCGTGTAGGCACCAAGGTAGTAAAAGAGTAGCGCATCAAACAGATATTATGCTACGAGAGCATCGCAAAGCAGTCCTACCATAATATATTATCGCGCACAGATAAAAAATCCTCGATAGAGGTAATATGGCCTATGAGAAAGCACGACAGATAGTCCTTACATAACCTACCAGTGCGGAAATACTATTATGAGAATTAACAAATTTAGAGAGATCAAGTAAGCCGAAAAGAATGAAGGAGAAAAGCAAATGGTACACAGCACGCCAAATATGAAAATACTCGATCTCATAAGGTACGCTAGTTCCTCAGGCTGTAATCCACGATAGTGGATTCAGAGGTAGCTGCTCGTCCGTGTAAAGTCGTTGGGACTTCAGGTAGCCGCAATTAGGTCTTTTCACCACGAGAGGTAGCTTACAAATTAACGAGCTTACAAAGAGAGAAAGAAAAGATTATTAAAAGTTACAACAAATCAGTACCAAATTACAAAAGATACATTGAGAATGCGCGGCTCTTCGCCGATGCCGAAATCGGGGGACCACCATAAGAAAGTTTAATACACGATTCCGCCGCAACACAAGAGAATTCGTGCCCGTAGATAGACACTAGGGCAATTGGCCAGTGCGCATCCTCGGGAGGAGCCATAAAGGTAGCTTGCAGTGATAGTTGATTTCCCCGCGACGAGGCAGCACCCTATAATTCCACGGACCTGGTGTGACGCGTGCCGGTTCCGTCCTGTCGAGACGTTTTGCTTACGAAGCTCGACGGCCGTAGACAGGGGCGATGAGGTAATTCGCCTCGCGAAGGTAACTGACGAGGTGGCTGAACGCGCTCCAGGCCGGGGATTTCTTGTTGCTCGTTGACAGCCGGTTGTGTTATCGGTGGCGTTTCCAAAACTTGGGAAGGAACTCGAGCAGTCGGTAAAGCGGTCTCTCTCCAACATCGGTAGAACTCCCAAAGGTAGCTGGGCATCAAGCTGGATCGTAGCTGGCAGATTCCCCTCCCGTAGGCAGCAGACGGTGACGTCACGGTAGCGCGTACAGAGATACAATTCAAAAATATGGTTATCAAATATGAAATAAGGAATTCTAAGATATTCTCCCGAGCCTTCACCATTGGACACGGTTGTTCCTGCGGGTTGTAAACCCAACCCGCACCTTATCCTTACTGTAACCCAGGCTTGTGACGTGCATTTAAAAATTGCAACGTTACAATACATATATGTGCCGTCTCTCTGCCATTGACCATTCAAAGTTGCCCGATTCTCACCACTGGGAGGTGGACGACTGTCGAGAACCATGCTTTTTGTTTTTTTTTGCGTTTTGAGTCTTAAATTTTAATTTGTAATTGTTCATTTTTTTATAAATATTTTTTCATATAGTTTATTTATTATGTGATCTATTGTAACAGGTTTCACAGTAATATAGACAGCAATTTTTACAGAATTTTCTTGTTCTGATCTTACGGGCTTCCGTGCTGCAATATTTTGTGAGTTTTTTTCTCCACTTCGTGAAACTGTAAATTGGATTTTCTTCTCTTATTCAGTTAGTCTTTACCTACACTCATAGCAAATTGTTTCGTCCCAATCTTTTTACTATCCTTATTGGCAATACTATACAAAAAGTGTTTATACGTACAGAAAGTATACTAGTGGAGCAACGATATTGGTACAGAAGATATACTGGTGGAAAAACGAAACAAAATTATTTTTTGTATCGTGTGTGAAACACTTTGAATAGAAAGTTTGTTGACTTGCAGATCTGATTTATATAAATTTTTTATAAAATTATCGTATAGAAATTATTAATTTTTATAAAATTATTATACAGTTTCTGTATATTACTTTCACAATGCCCAAGAGAAAATCTGATACCCGCCTACGTGGTGGGAGGTAGTGCAGCAGCTCCGTGAGTCACGACTATACTTCCCACCATGCAGCCATGAACCGCGGAAATCCTTCATTTTGATTGGTGCATCTTAAATGCTTCCCGTTTAAAAACTATTACGAATTTTGGAAAACGGATTGCGGAAGGGTACTCGGGGCACCGCCATTCATCGCCCACTTTCCGGTACAAAAGAAGTTCTGGGACACCCTGTATATGAGTGGGTCAAAGGAGAAAAAAATGATAATACTTATATCAACGAAAAGACACTAAAAAGTAGAGATAAAGAAAAAATTGTTGCAAAACCTCCGACAGTTATTTGAACTTTTCTTTTCATTAGATTTAAAAACGTATATAATTGAAGCTACGAAATCAAATAATTATGAAATCTCACTGAATGAATTGGAAACATTTATAGGTATTGCAATCTTTACTATTTACAATAAAATATTATCTCAGCGAGATTATATAAACTTGTAGAACGGATGTTTCGGGGATATGCCGATTATGGGGCATTCACAACGGTAAGCTCAAATGTTTTTTTTTTTTAAAAACTAAACCTTGGGACATCTAGCATTGGAATTCTAACCTAACCTAGCCTAACCTAGCCATTTCTAAGCCCATCACAGTTCCGGGTGTCTAGCATTAGAACAAATTTTGAAAATTTGGTGTGAGAGCCGCTTTATGGCCCTCAAAACAGCCGTTACGCTGAAAATTCTTTAGGGACAGACCTCAAAACAGCCACATGTCCTCAAAGTAGCCAATACATAAATGAAATCGTCCCCAAAATAGCCCATTGCCAAATTTATTGGTCTCTAGATCTTCATCTAAGAGCAGAACCGGTTGCATCTGCAATGAGCCGTACAAAATTTGAGGAAATAAAGTCTAAAATGATATTTCATAAGTCTGGAAATGAAAATAATAAAAACAAAGTTTGGCGTGTAAGGTCTATCATTGACATATTTAGACAAAATCTAGTTCAATTTGGAGTTTTTTCCACAGCATTATGGATAGACGAAAGGATGGTATATTTTATGGAAGGAGCAATCTATAGCAATTTATAAAAGGCACACCCATAAGATTTGGAATAAAAATATGGGGTTCGTGTAATGCAAATGGGTACTTATTTGATTGCGATGTATACTGTGGAAAAAACTCCGAGAAGAATGAAAATTTGTCTAATTGTGTTCTTGGAAGTCGCGTAGTAATTCAAATACTACATAGAGTTTTATACACCATCTCTACACGTAACCTAAGGCGATACCACGTTTATTTTGAAAATTTGTTTTCTAGTCCAGATTTACTGGTCTATTTGATAAAAATTGGATTATGTGCTACAGGTACAGTCAGAGAAAACATAGTAACTGCAAAAACTAACATTTAAAAAAACGATAAAATGGGGACATGATGTAATGCACGATAAAAACAGTGGTATAAGTTTTATGACAATTATGGATTCAAAGCCAATGTCTATTTTATGTACAGCGGTTGGGGTAACTCCTCTAACATATGTCAAGCGTTATAACAAAGAAGCGAGAGAAAAAGAAGACCTACTGTTTCCAAATGAATTTTCTATTTATAAGAAATTTATGGGTGGGGTTGACGTACACGATCAGCATTGTAATAAATTATTGCCTATAGTAAGATAAAAAATGGACTTGAATTATTCTTATGAGAATAATCCAAGCATCACTCACAAATGCAACTATTTTATATAGTATTGCCAATAAGGATAGCAAAAAGATTTGGACGAAACAATTTGTTATGAGTGTAGGTAAGGACTACCTGAATAAGACAAGAAAATCCAATTTACAGTTTCACGAAGTGGAGAAAAAAACTCCCAAAATATTGCAGTACGAAAGCCGGTAAGATCAGAATAAGAAAATTCTACAAAATCTGCAGTCTATATTACTGTGAAACCTGTTATAATGGATCACATAATAAATAAACTATATGAAATAATATTTATAAAAAAATTAAAAACTAAAAATTAAAATAAAAAAAATCAAAACGCAAAAAAAACATGGTTCTCGATAGTCGTCCACCTCCCAGTGATGAGAATCGGGCAACTTTGAATGGTCAATGGCAAAGAGGCGATGTTACGTCGCAGGTCTCCTGCGACCATCCTTTCTCCTCACTCTTCCTTGTTCCCTGGGTCCTGTCATCTTTGAAGTACTTGGAGAGTCCAGTCTGAGAACTCAACATATCGACGATCTCCAGATATTCCCTT
>JARQST010000738.1:0-22138 GCA_030142225.1 Pachycephus smyrnensis
TTGGCATTGTGGTATGATTTCAATACTTTTTGTATGTAAAACCACAACCTAAGATATAAATAGTGTTTTTTAAGGAGAGGAATTCACAGCAATCCTGTACTTGGCGAGGTTTTTTACACAGAGGTGTTTTTGGGGGGTTGTAATATTGTAGAACGTAAGACTCTAGAATAATTTAATAGAAGAAATGATGATCTGCTGTATTTTTAATAGTACTCGGGCATTGTATTTTCAGAAATCTACGGTGGTGATTTGGAGCATTTGATTCAAAGACATTAAAGCTATCTTCCTATGTCGAACGGACTAGTCGTACAAGACAGAACACTTCGAAAACCAGATCCCTCATTGGTCAGATCCGACATCACCAAAAAGTCATCCGACAGAACGATCGCGCGATGACCAATTCTGACTAATGAGGGATCTGGTTTTCCGAGTTATCCATCTTGTACGACTAGTCCGTTTGACGTGGGAAGGTACCTCAAAACTGCCAATTCGATGCATTTGGACATAGGGAACGATGATGCGGAATATTTGAACAGCGAAAACTATGAATCGGACTACTTAAGCAAAAAGAACGATGGTTAGAACAGCTAGGAATATCCAAACGTATGGAACGATAGCCAGGAATTTATTTTCTATAGGAAGGGTAATCTCTGGCTTAGACAGTAACCCCCAGTTTTCTGATATTGTTTTAGAATACTTTAGCTGTAAATAATTCAAAGAAATTTCTGATAAATCTCAAAAGTATGCAAGAATTATAATTAGTCCTAAACCGTGGAAGTTCCAGCATCCTGACTAATTTTGGATTCGATAGATACCTCAAGATCTTCACTTTTATTTGCTTTGACTTCCTCAGGTAAAACCTGCAAGAATATTTTCTTTGAACATTGTGCAAAAGACAATTTGAAAACTGTGAAAATTCTTGTTTTATTACAGATGTATCTTGAATCCGTCGGGCATTGTCTCTGGTTCTTTTTCTTTCCCTTGCCGAAAAACTTGTGGCATATGGCACAGTATTAATAGGATAAGATACTAAATACATATGATAAAAAATTAATTCTTATATAAAAACTTTTTTAATATATCTAGAAAATCACAAGTTCTTAGTACTAAAAATACAATACTTACAATTATCCGAATCAGAAGTATTTTTCAGAGACTTCAATGCCTGCACTGCATCCAAAAATGCCTGAGTATTTTTTGTTGGTACTCTGCCAGGTTGTCTCTCGAAAGATCTATGCATACTGCGTTTCCCAATCAAATTCGTATGAGGGTCTGTCTGAGAAACTTGAGTAAAGCTGACAGTTTCCAAAGTGCCATCAGATTTTCGCCAACGACGTCTTCTGTCTCTTTGCGGCTGTTTTTCATTATGAGATAAGATCGGGACGTTCGCTATTTTATTAGCTTGAAAAATTCGATGCGCTTCTGTCGTTGACACCAGATATCAATGACAATAGAAATTGTTTAAATAATTAAACAATCCACAATATAATCTATTAATAATATTACCTTTTATACGATTAATCATGTCGCTACTCTCAGTGCTGCTGTGTATCTGCGTTACTATTAAGTTATTAGGTTTTCTATTCATCGAACGACCCGCAAAATCTTCTTTATTTCTATCCGACGCTGAACGCGATAAACTATTCGTTCCTTGTTTTTGTGTTATGGACAAATACGATTCTTCATTTATGGATGCCCAAAGTGCGAGTCTCGAATGCCAATATCTTTTCTGTGCTTGCCAATATTCCAAAGGTCGTCCATAAATAAATATACTTGCCTTTCTGTTAAGCCAGCTACATCTCTAAAAAATAAAAATTCTTAGTATATATTATTCTGACATCATAAATATACACAGCATCATTTACACGTATAATTAACGTTGCTATTTAAATATTAAACCATCTTAGATTCCTCCTGTGCTTCATTTTCTCGTGCAATATCATTCTGTATTTGCACTTCAATAAGATACAGCATCCTGTTACTTAATGAAGTAAGATACTTCAAATGAGCCAATGTACATTCAGCTGACATTAGTTTTGGCTGCGACCGTACTAGCATATCTATTAAACTCATAACAAAATTCTGTAGATAATGAATTAAAATCATAAGTCATTTTTTTAACAATATAATTTATATCAAGATGATTACCTCAAGGTCAGTTGATGTCAGTAACATATCTTTATGTACCATAGCCATATATCCTAGCAGATGTTCTCTTTGCGAAGGTCTATTGTAATAATCAATAAAAAATGCACTCATTATAGTGCAAATTGTACAAAATTTTTTTTGCATTCTCGCATCCAATACAAATTCCGGTATATTATCTTCGCGGAAGTACTTCACGTATTTCGGATGACTTCTGAAAAATCTTCAAAGACCCAAACGTTGTAGTCGGTATAAAGAAGTGTATCAAGTGATCTTAATTACATTTGATAAAACGACGTTGCGCAGCTCTGAAGATTACTTTCAACGTATCTCCATACTTTCTTCATAGACTGTGCCTCCTTCCCATCAACCCGATAAATTACCTTTCCCTTGTAAGATTCTTTGCCAGTCATAGAAATGCTAAAACCCATTTCGACGTTATCACAACCAACTCGACAGCTAATATCAAGCTGATGTGTGAGGTTAATCCAAATTTTCCATGACAATCGATATTCGATATCATTAATAAAATCGATTAAAAAATTTCGTAACATTAAAAATTATGTTATATACGAGGTACGGTATTGTATTAGGATTAATTTATAATTAATGAAAACGTAATGTCTTCGAAGCAATCTTTAATATAGCAACATAGTCAGTCTTACAATAATAAGCCAAAAATACAATCTATATATCAAGCCTACGGGAAGCAGGCGAAAATTCATCATCCAGCATCAACCTGTTTTATGTCCCCTCCCCCTCCCCTCCTCTCCGCAAGAATCGCATCACAAAGATTCGTTTGGGTGAAGTGTGTGTGCTTAAAAAACATCGTATATTGAAAATAAAAATTCCACAAGGCCGCAAATCAAGAATTTCGCCTACTTTCCCGTCGATAAATTTTACAATTTTACACATAAACAAACGTTATGACTTGTTGTCCTAGGCGAATACGAAATTGCGCGCGCCTTCCCAAAATTTCCAAGTTCTTCGAAACTGAAAATTTATACAACGATCGTCCCCTCGCCCTAACATAACGTAACATACGTGTGCGTTTGAAAAACTTCGCATAATTCCTATGGCGGTTGCTCAACCGTCAATATAATATTGTACGCGCTCGATAGATCCTCCAATTAGAAAACTAATGTCAGTTTTTTTTATTTATTCGCGATTCCCCAAAACCTAGTCTTGCGTTCGATCGTGCATCTTCGTATCTTGTGACTTGAATTCGATATTAAAAAAAAAACTTGAAGAGCGCGGGGCTGGGGCGCGAGATCGTAGAGAAAAAAATTAGCGATTGTTCTCTTGCAAATGGACGATCGCACGCGAGACTGTCTTTGCGTCTGCTAGATGTAGTGTAATTAATATAAAATTATAAAAGAAAGAGAATTAAATTACCATCTAAAACGCGAGAACAGCGTCGTGGCTCCAAGAACAGTATAATTCTTAGGATATATAGTATATATATTACACATCGTATATATATCGCACTCAGAATGTAGGGGGATTAGTAAAGATTCGAGAAGAAAGTAACTTTTTGCGAAAGGAGAAGTATTTCATCTCTTTTCGAATTCTCAATATCGTCCCACTCAACTGAATCCACGACGCCATTATCGCTCTGTGTTCATAACTAAATAAAAAGGTAGAGGGAAATGGTTGATACAAATATATAGATATATTATAATATAATAGATAGTTATTTGATGAAACATTTAAAGCCTTATGTAAAATATACAGTGTCTTACGGTGTCCGTGTAGTGTATTTCATTTTGCGTCGCCGTCGCTCGCACTCTTATAATGTATATTTTCCCCTCCCCCCTCCTTTTTCCGTAATTTATGCACGTTGAATCACGTGGCTTCTGTGGACGATACGCGCGCCCCTAGCGCGATTATCGCAAAGTTATTCACTCCAATTTTAACTACCGTTTTGCGTATTATCATCCAATACTGATATTTATTTAATTACTTTTTTGAAAAATCGAACGACGATAAATTCGGTGTAATTGAATGCTGAATGTTTTTGTCATTCTCATTTCATTATGTGTAAGTATAGCATGTGTGTGCGCGCGTGTGTGTATATATATATAATATTTGTTATGTGTGTACTATGTATGCGTATGTATGTATAGGTCTGCCTATTCTTGCATGAGAGAGCAGGAGCTACAGAGAAATAGCACGTTCATTGTTTTATTTTATTATTATTATACTTTTTTTTCCTTTTCCTTCATCATTTAGCTTAATAGCGTTTAGCGTTTTTATCGCGCGACGACACGCCAGACAGTCGCACGCTTTGAATATTCCAAAAAAATGGTAAGATACTTTCCTCCATGACGATTCTCGCACGCTAATTTAAAGTACAAGTGTATAGAATATAGTATAGCGCAGGTAGTATCAAATCCTAAACGAACCGGCTACTTAAAAATTGTTCCATGTTTTTTTCATTCTTTTCCTTACGGAGATATGCATTTTGTCGTCGTGTTTGTCGTCGTATTCTCCGCGCAACAATTTTCCCATCTATCATCCACCATTTTTAATATGACTATATTGACCATCAGGTCTGATGGCGGGTAGGACTACTACGACGAATTTATATTTTTAAAATTTTTTATTTTTAATGTATGGCGTTGCAAATCAAGTCGTTTTGTATTTTTCTTTTTCAATTTCCGAATTTTCTTGGCGCTATCCCCCAGTCGAAAAGAGCGGATTCATTTTCAGAACCTACTGTAGTTAAGTATTTTTTGTCCTTTTTTTAGAAATTCATTTTCATTTCATTACTGTGACAGTTGTGAGATTAAAGTGTAAATTGTATAGCAAAATTTTACGAGGCCATTTTTAATCTGTATTTTTTATTTGCTGTCGATCGCGCATTCTACGTAAATGGTGGAACGCAGACAATCGAGGCTGATCATATTGGAGTTTGGAGAGTAATTTTTTATGTAAAAAAGGAAACAAAAGAAAAAAATTGCAAGAGATGGGCTTCCAAAGGCTAGAAAGTAAAAGCTGTTATATCCGTTAGATCTCGAATCGCGTCACGAGTGGAAAGTGAACGTTTTTTGCGAACAAAGTGAGCCAATTTTTTATTACGAAATAACATTCTATGAAGGACATCGAAGCTCTTGAGCTTCGATTGCCGGAGTTCGCGTTTGCACTTCCGTTTTTTTTATTAGTTATTTTTTAGGGGTATGGGAAAAAACAAGATATTATGAAAAATCCTTGTAAAGATTTTTGTGAACTTTCCGGACGCTGAGATTGCAATAGACACTTAGCGCGACATTTTCCGATCCCCATTAAGTCGCATTCTATCTTATATCACACGTGGAAAAGCAAAATGACTTCCCTGTTTGTATATTCAACCTGAATGGACGTGATAATATGGGAAGGATATTGCCTATCTCGATCATCATTTGAAAATTCGTAGAAATTGCAAAATGTTGCGTTATGTTAGACGATGCGATTGCAGCCGTGAGTCGCGCCACGACGCTTTATTTTTATTATTTTTATAAACATAGTCGCGAATATCGCGGGCAATTCGAATACGAATCACTAAGAGCATCGTAACAGAATAAAGAGTCGAAAGCGCGGTGGTATTTTTGCAGCTGTAATGACCGCGAAAAATATGGCGTACAAAAAGTATTTATAAATATTAGGGATGTAATCTCACCGTCGCATTTATGAACTTTCGCAATCATTAGAGAATACTACTGGAAAAAAAAGAGAAAGAAAAAAAAATGATTTCCAATACACGTCTTTTAAGTTCACGAATAACAGTAGTAGTAGTAGTAGTAGTAGTAGTAGTAGTAGTAGTAGCAATAATAGTAAGTAGTAGTGATATAGTAGTATTTAGTAGTTTTAGATTCTAATAATAGTATTATTATATTGGAGAATAACAATTATAACTCGCAGCGTGTAGCAATAGTATTACAAATATTAGTAGGTATGCAAAATTAATTGTTCAGGCTATCAGGTATTAAAAATAAAATTAATATTTTATATTGTAGACTACTGTGGACCGCGTCAAAATTGATATATTGGTTGATTATTTTATTTCATCTCTTTCTCTTTCCTTTCCTTATCATTTTGTCACCGTCACTGTCGTAGTCGTCCTCGTCACGTGATTCTAGTCAATCAGATCGGCGCATCACAATATTCTTAAGTGATTCTAGGTAATCATTTTTTTTACTGTCTCTCAGCGCATGCGCAATCAAATATGTATATAAATTGATATAACAATGTTATATTCATATTAGGGATTCGCAATACGCAGTAGAAACTCGGTGTCCTCGACGAAGTTGCAAACGATGAACGAAGTTAGGTAAAACGGCGCCGATGCGATTGGCTTCTTTGTAACAAGATGAAAGCTCAGCAGCCCTGCCACAATTCCTCTTGTGTGTCCAATGTTATCGGCTCGCACGTCGCAACGTTGTCAAAGGCGGAAATGAAATTGCATTTCCTCTCTAAGCAAAATGGCATCGCACGAAAATTCCGCATTTAAACGTAAATATCCATTCAGTCGTTTTTTCCCTTCATTAACTTTGTTTCGTCTCAATGAATACAGAAGAGCGTCGGATCGTGATTCGCAAATAACTCATTGTTTTAATTTTTTGTTATCTCTTCTATTTCGTTCCTTTTTAGACCTTTCTCTTTATCCTTTATAGCTTACTATAGTAAACGCTCGCTCACTCCGCTCTTACCGTCTATATTAAATCGCGTGTATTATATTGTGTTACTTGTGTAGTTTTGTGTTGGTCTTGAATGTACTTAAAAAAAATGTCTGACTGCGTTTCATTTAACGGGGCTGATGATTTATCACTAAGTTAAGCTTACACTTCCTCCTCCTCTTTCTGGTCTTCCTTATCGCAGTAACGGATGGCGTATGCGGCTTTCTTTCACGGTGGTAGATACATTGTTTCTACGTATTTCCTTTATTATTTTTTAATCTTTTTCCTGTTGTCTTTTCTTGATTCTCGGGTTGCTTTGTCTGCTTCGTGTCTCATCTCGTATGTTAAGCTCAGCTCTGGCTGAGGATTCAGCTGGATTCCTTTTCCTTGGAGTCTAAAAGTATGGCAATGGCTAATAAGAAATTTTTTGTATACCAAAGGTATTTAAAAAAATATTTCCAAAATATAATTTGTACCAACCGGTATCAGATTTGTCTTCGGATGTGCCATTGGTCAATTCTGGTTCCTTCTTCTTCTCTCCATCGTCGGATTCAACACTGGAGGCTTTTTTCTCTTCCTGACTCGCTGCCTTCTTGTCCTTAGTTTTACCCTTGGCTGGTGTAGCTGGCTTTGGTTTTGGTTCCATGCTCGGGTCCAGGACAATCTTACCAATGTTCTTACGGTCGTGCATCTTCTGCATGGCCTCAGGAACATCCTCTAGAGCCCACGTAGAATCTACTACTGGCTTTATTTTGCCCTCGCTCCATAATTGAAACACCTGATTGACAGCTCGTCGTACAAATGAATGGCCACCATGTTGGTACATCAAGTGACGTAAATTTAATCCAGAAAGAGTCTTGTTCTCGTCGAAGAGTTTTATCGGTGATACCTTATCCACTAGCCACCACTGTAATCAAAGATGATGAATCAAGATTCATATTTGGAACGGGTTAATATATTTTTAGCATCCTTTATATCACTTACGGAACGTGCCGCCGAGAAGAAACTCTTGGTCTCGCCTGTTACCACGTTACTGGTTCCGTACAGAATATACTTTCCCATTGGTTTCAATAGGGCATGACCTTTGTTACATTCCTCACCGCAGAGACAATCCAGAAGTATATCAACGCCCTCGGGAGAGATTCTAATTCATAATAAAATAGAGTATAAGATAATAACTCTGACATATAAATTTTGATAGTAGGTAACAGAATCGGATTCGTACTTTCTGACTTCACTGCTGTAGTCCGTGCCGCGTTCCAGGAGATGATCAATTGTACCAGCTTCCTTGAGGGCCTCGTGTTTCGATTTGCTGCAAACTCCGAAGATTGTAACGTCTTTTACAGTTTTCGCAAGCTGCACCACAGCTTGGCCCTAAAATACAGAGGAATAGTTTACAGTTAATATTGTTATATTGATTTTGTTTTTTAATCATTTAGAAAATAATGTTATCAGAGTACTAGAGATACAGTATTATAGGTTTATGTTAACTGTATTCCAAGTGATCCAAATCGAAATAGCTCTTTCACAAATATAAATCTGTTAACCGAAAACATTAACGACGCTAGGTGTCAATTAATTTAAAGTTTCTAATGGACGCCGATATTCGCACTAGAATTGTAACAATGGCTAATGAATTATCTATTAACGCAAATTCACGTTCTCATTCGAGATTGATTACCCTTGAGAATATTCCTACATTGTCTTAGACAAGGTAATTTGATGGTAGTTTATCGTAAAACAGTGGTCACGTAGTGGTAACGTAATATTATCATTATATCTTATATCCATCTTATACATCGTTATGATATAACAATTAGTAGGTAAGAGAAGGATTTTCTTTCATATCAGGTTAGCATTTTTACAAGCAACAGTAGTCTTCCTCTCATTAAAGGCCATGATCGTATATTTCACTTTTCATGTTTCGAGAGTTAGGAGGGGAGTCAGCAGTATATAGAAAGACCAGAAACTCAGAATTCCGACAGGCCATGACACTACAGAGAGCTTAAGTAACATGGCAACTCGATAAAAGGGACCTTTCATTTAAAGACAGTAAGAGACCCTATACTTTTCCTACGTATTTCATCGGTCTCTTCTCTTGCGACGGGGAAAAAAAATAAACCAAGAGTCACAGAAAATAAAGATACAGGGATGCTATCCATTGGAAAAGAAATTGTGAGCCGAGCCATGCAAGATTTTCAACAGAAGTGGCATTCATTATTTCCAAGAAGGGAGCGTATACTAGTGGCTCCATCTTCTATTTCTTCTTCTTCTTCCTCTTCTTCGTCTTCGTCTTCGTCTTCGTCTCGCTATATCCTCTACGACCTCCTCGTTCCTATTGCACGAGAAACGTGCCCTCTCACCCTCCTCTTCGTATCTCCTTACGCGCCGTTCTAAAAAGGAAGGAAAAACGTACCCACCCGGAATTTTAAAGAGCCGCCTGAAATTGGCGGCGCGCGTTACGCATAAAAATTCCATGGAGACGACGAGTATCTAACTGGTAAGAGAAACCCTTACGAACATAGAGAATCACAGCGTAAAAAGTGCACCACCCTCTGTATACTATAATATAATAAAATATCCAAAAAGTATAAATTTTAATTGTGAAATTTAGGAGAGGACCAGATAAAGATAGACATTCAATGGCTCATGTAGTATTTTCACGAGACCATATACTCGATAAAGGTTAACTTTCTGAAAATATAATGTATCTACACCCCCTGCGAATACTATTCACTGGCGCCAGTTTAATGAGAATAAGAACACACGAGTCCGGTTAAATTGTTTTAGAAGTAGTCAGCCACCATTGCCGCATAACCTGGCAAGAATAATTTGTTTGCTAAGACGGATGAAAATAGCTATTCTGTATGCTACGTGTTTTATGGGTACTGAAGGGGAACAGAGGCAAACGGTGCGATGGCTGGAGAAAAGATACCTAACCCCATAGAAGCCTTTTTGGTCAGCACTGTAATTTTGGTGAAGTAATTCATGATTGGTATTGACGTCAGGACATGGGATAATCGATAAGGATAGTCATGAGAGAGACAAAAAATAAAAAGTAAGGGGTAGCATGGAGAATTGGCAAGAAAGCATAAAGGAGAAGAAACAGTCTAATGAGAAAGGTCCTTGAATTATTCTAAATATTCAGATATGCTCTTGAATGATTATAATGGTACTTCGAAAAATTCTAGAGATCCTGGCAGAACATGGCAAATTGAATTCCCTATTATTCTTGCATTCTGGACTTGATATGGAGAGCTCAGATCAAATTCTGGGAAATTAAATTTCCTGCCATACTCGAGGGAAAATTACAATTCCCGTTTAGTATCAATGAAGAGACTATTGTTATCATCGATACAGATGTGCTAAGAGTAAAATGTTTGACTTTTTATATTATAATAATCGGAATTGAGTCACGTAGTAAAAAATAGACCCATTGAGCAAAGAAAAGTGCTCAACTTAAACATTTTGTTGGATCTAATTTTGTATTCATTGTTTTCTTCGTCTGCATTAATTTCTCACTGTGACCTCTAACGTCTGGCTAAGAGAAAAAAGATAAGAGGAAAAAGAAAAATCATAATGGACACATAAGTGCCCTCTGCGTCAAATTATCCTTCCTCACAGCTATGATAGAAATATCCAAGGAGAATAAAAAAGGAAGCACTAAAAAATTGTTAAAGAATTCATGAATAGACAAGGAACTTGACCCTCCCTAAAAGGGACAATGATTCCTCAGACAACTCCCTCCTCGTCGTTACACTTTCTAGCCCTTGCACCAGAACCCCAATGACCGTGAAGCCCTATTGAACTTAACCAGGATAAGATTTCAAGATTATATTAGATACGGTCACTTATCTCGTTAATCTGTCTTCCTCATACGTTACAATCGGACCCCTTGTCCCCAACAGAGATGAGATCAGACCCCAACAAGAAATCAGACACCAATTATCAATGAAATAGTTCATTCAATGTCTGATAAGAGTCCCATGAATAATTCGGTGAAAAACATCTGCGTGATAGATAGGTATACTGAATATAAAATATGACTGTCAAAGTAATTCATTATCATCATCGTAATTCAAATTACTAGTGAAAAACAGTTCTGATATAAGTTCTAGAGGCAACTTCATAGTAAAATTCGAGACAATGAAGTAAAAATAAATTGGTAGCGAGTGCCGGCAAAGTTTATCAGGCAGAGGTGTGAACGAAGCTTAAAGTGGCACGTGGTGTGGTTTCAGACGGGCGCGGTCGCCAAGTAGGTGGTCGATGAGAGGGTTGCTAGGCAACAACCCCCATTCCAGTATCCCCCATAGATTTCATCTTCTCAACTTCTGCTGTTCATGGGCTTTGGGATAGGTGGAGGTAGCGGCGCAGCTGGAGCTGGAAGTAAAGGGATAGAGAATGAGGGTGGACGAAGGTGAGGGTTTCGCTCAGGGTGTAACCTGTTGAGCCGTATTGATCCCGACGACTACCATCATCTTGGGCGATGCCAAGGTATGAAGGTGATGCTGCTGGTTGCTGTTTCTGGTTCCGTTGGATATCTTTCTTTTTAAAACAACTTCGGCCATTTTTATCCCATTACCAAATTCCAGTCTATTATGCAATTTCTTTAATAATAGCAGATAAGATGCCAACCTACAAGACGTCTTACTAAAATTATCTTACAAAAAATTGAATAGGTAAACCATGGGAGAATACAGAATGAAAACCAGTTCTAGAAGAAGGCACCGGATAATCCTAAAGTAAACTAGAATGAAAGGAAAAGCTCTACGCGATACACAGACTCCCAATAATACATCAGAAATCTCTCAGAAGCCTTATATCAACCATGGTACGCCCAAAGAATACAGAATGGAGTAGATTAGAGTGCAGTACGGTGAAGAACATCTTTATCCTCTCCTGGATCGTGTTTCAATCTTTCCTGACATTGAAACCACGCAGAAGAGTAACCAATCGATAGAAACCTACGAACCAATGACGACAGAATCAACAGCGGCGCAGTAACCTGTTGATGGTTCGGCACAATTTTTCCAAGGACCCTCTCAATCGTGACGACGTGACGATTAAAGGATCCGAGTACGACGGCATGACGAGGAACGACAAGTGAGTTGATGCCAATGTGGATAGATTAAAAGTTCGTGAACTTAATACTGAGTTGATTATTTGCTCTTGGTAAACGTGTTCCTTGGGATAGAAATTTTGTAAAAATTCAGATTGTGTATATTGCTTACCACACCGCCACCTGCACTATGAAGCAGGAGACTCTTGCCAGGCGTTAGGTTCGCCAATTCGAAGAGGAGCATGTAAGCCACGGTGTAATTCATCGTTATGGCTGCAGCATCCAGATAGCTCATTCCTGCTGGTAATGGGAAGACGGATGTTGCAGGAACAGTCACGAGTTCAGCCCACGCCTTATGATCTGGTAGAGCCACTACTCTGTCACCAACCTGGATAAAATACAAGGATTTCAATGATACGCAGAAGACAATAGCAATTTTGATAAATTAGAAAGCCTCCAAGTGCTAAGGACTAATTGGATTTCATAATTAAATACTACTAAAACGAGGATTGAACTGTGTCATACGTATAATAGATAAAGTCAGAATATACAGTCGGTAGTTTAGAATACTTTTCCTCTCATTGTTTACTGGAAATTCATAAAATGTTTTATTATCTCTTGGCAATGTCTGTAAGTCAAGCATAATTTTTGTCGTCAAATGAAAAAATAAACGTTCAGTAATAGAAATGTTCAAGTTGACTTATCGCTTCTAAAGACAGATTCATTAATTGATAATGTGTTTTATTAGATTTATGTGATAAGGGCACGCAGACTTTACGAGCGGATGCGGAAGTTCTTCAAAAATTAACCAAAATCGCGTGTCGTCAATTTCGACCAGAGCTATGCCCTGTATTACAAAGAGAGAAAGGAAAGCGAATGGAGGAGGGAGGGAGGAGGCTCGTAAAACTACCCTCCATAAGCACCCCTTCTATTTGAGCCACCGGGTCGTTTACACGTGCCGGTCTTGAACCCGACTTTGACCTCAGCAGGTTTCACGACATTGCGAAAATAGACCACCCTGTGTGCCATTGGTATGGATCGCTATAGAGTCACGTGAAAATATCCGCTAAGAAAGCCCACCAACTTAAATTATCCTTTACACTAAACGGAATTTAAAAACAAAACTGAATTTCATTTCATCAAGTGGTTTTACAAAAAACCAATTGAGAAATTCTTTACAACGTCGTTACATGACTATGTAAATCCATCTTTTGAAAAACGCGTGTCACGTGTCTCGTTTTCAGAATCCCTGACGAATCTTCTGTGAATGCGAAAAGATTTCAAAAATAAACGCGCCCTGTGCGTCCGTGCCTTTATACCGTCGTCATTGTGGACTTTATACGGGGTGTCGTGAAAGACTGGAAGAGTGCCCGAGGGATTTACGTTTTCAACGCTGCACGAGGCCCGCGCTAAATTTATTTTTCAAAACTATACGGATATATAGCAAACATATTTCATTTTACCTATACGATAAATTTCAAAAACGCAAAAAAACAAAGAGCGAAAAAACATTCGATAATGACAAACTGTGAAAAAATCTCACCAATTGTTCATTCATTAACAGTGGCACAGATAAATATGTATCCAATATACAGACGTCTATTACGTTTCAGATTCAACCAAAAAAAAATCTGAACAATACTGATAGCTTCCAAAGCGCGAAGAAACCTACAGCATTTATGTCCTTGGTAAAAGAAAAATTCAAGAGAAATAGTAAAAGAAGGTGGAAGAGCTTAACGAACATTCTGGAAACCCCCGCAGAGATAAGTTTTCCGTATACAAGGAGAAACGAGAAGTCACTTAGCAGCCACAGAAGATGGAAGTCACTTAAGCGACTCGGTTTCGCTCTGTAAAATCGAAGAAAAGAGCACTTTCTAATTCTGCCAGGTCACGGGACGGCAATTTTTCATTTTTCCTTTTCCCTCGCTATCTCTTTTACCCCTCACTTTGCGCACCCTCCACCCCTTCTTTTTCTACTCACTCTCCCCCTCAACGTTTTTCGTGCTGACGCACAACGACGCCGTAGGACGACCAAATTGCGTCTCTACGACGATGAGTACAGCGCTTTCCAAACACAAACGCCCTTATAATATCAATATTCGCAGTCGCTGACCGTTAGTGGCGTAAGGGAATTCCCCAAAAGTGCATAATTCCCTCGGCTTCCGTTACTTTTTTGTTTTTCTGGAAATAGTGCTGGTTCCTACTGAGAGTATGCAGATCGTATTGTAATTTAAGATAGTTCGGCAGAAAATTTCCGAAGTCAAATCAACATCTATATATAATTTGTTTTAAATCCACAAATAAATATAAAAATATAGCAAATCGTATTTTTAACTATTAATTTAATAATTGCACATAATAATTGTCCCCATAAATAATGTAGAATGTTTTCCAACATTTATTTATCATATGGACGACGTTTGACCAGTACTAATTGTAAGTAGTACCATCTGTAGATACGTTTGCACGGTTGGTAGTTGAACCTAACCTTTTGACAGCACGTGGTTACTAGCAGTTACTAGCATCAAGTGTATAATCTTGCTAAATAGAGTTCGTTACAAGTGAAAAATGTATAAGTTACGCGCTAGTAGACGTTTCGTGAAAAAATCGCGTGTAACACAAACTATAAGTGGTGTTACAAATTTAAAATTTTTTTCGCGCAATATTGCGCCGCCATGTTTTACCTTACCGACGGCGTATAAACAGAGAGCATCCCAATGAAGAAGACAGAGACAGACGCCACATGACTACTTTCGACACGTCATTTCTCCATAACTGTATGGTAAATAATATTCAATTTTGCTCAGTAAGCGCCTTAGATGTCAAGCTTCCCACTGATAGTTTTTAATATATAGATCAAGCTTTTAACTTTTACGTAAAGTCAAGATTTCCGGACAAATTCAGCCATTTCCCCCCACTACCTCAAATTTGCTACTTTTAATAATTAATATCCCATAAACTAGACAGTAGAACACTTTGTCATTGGACATAACGGTGCAGGAGCCTGAACACTTCCGATTGAATAAAAAAAATACGGGGTCAAGCTTGTGAAAATTTTCTTTTGAACTACCTTAAACTGTGAAGACTTGGATTTTCTTGTAGGTAGAGAAAATAAAACTGAGTCTGACAATCTGAGTCATTGATACAAGGAGTGTAATAATCTGAGTCATTGATATAGGAAAAAAACTGCATCGCTATCATATTGATTATAGAGTGAGATTTCTAAGAACCATCGAGGCTGAGTAATCGAACTTCCGTTATCGGTGTAATTATACGTGTCAGAGATTAATTGTGACTTCAACAACCCCGTAAGAAGCCGCAAAAAATTCTGAGCGCGATACGGCGAAGATTGCGGTTATTTGCATCCGATAACAAGTTTTCTGATATTGATAAACTTTTGAAGGGTTCCTTTTCTCAATAAAAATGAGAAAAAAATGCGATTCTTACAAGTGCAATTAAATCTTCTGCTCCTACGAGTATCACCATCGTTAAAACAAGAAGCACTATTCCAAGTACACCTCTTTAAAGTTTTCCTTCCCTCCAAAAAAAATGAAACAATATCCAAGGTTAATGTCAATTAACTTACTTTGAAGTTTTCAACACCCTCGCCAACCTGTTCAATGTCACCGGCACACTCTGATCCCATAATAAATGGCGTTTTGGGTGGCGAATCGATAGCACCTTGCCGAGCCATGAGATCCTGGAAGTTCAATCCACTGAAACAATAAGAAAAACAGAAACCATTAAAGTTTCACGAATAAAAATGAAAACAGGAAGAGAGGGGCTGCACTGTCTTAAAAAACATTTTCCTCACTTTTTCCATTCCCTTTCACTTACCAGAATCGTTTCAACATGGCGTAGTATCAACGTTACAGGAAATCAAGTGGAATATAGCAAGGGTGGTTGTACGTGAGGCAAAAGGAAGGGCGTTAAAATAGAATTCTCGACATAGTAACAGGGTAAAAAGGGTGCGGTGGACTTGTATAAATACATGTTACTTGGTACCCAGCTAATACTTTACCCTAGGAAGATAGTCAGGTATACAGAGTATCTGCCTGGAGAAGAGGGTAAAACCAGGGAAAGTACAGAAGGCGCCGCGACGTCGAGACCGACGCCTGGCGTCTCACGCAACCAGCACAGTCTGGACATCCGACCTCAGTACAACCAGCGACCAAACTGCCTTGTACCGTGTTATTAATAATATATTCCTCTGCTAATGGACAGATAAAACGATCAATAAGGTACGCAAGGTTCATTCGAAATTATAACCAGCATAAAAGAAAGTATAAGTTTCTGAATTCAAGTAAAATGGTTGCAGGTCAAAGGACAAGAAGACAAAGTTAATCGCAATTGCCATACAAAATAAATCTGTTCTATATATTATTATTATTATCGTTGTTGTTGTTGTTGTTATTGTTATAGTATATATATAGTAGGAAATTGCGGTTAGAATGAACGGTTTGTGCTTCGCAATCAAGAAAATAAATTTCCGCGACTTCGTTACAGTCTGGTGAGTAATACAAGATTATAATAATATCTATAAGCAAGAGCATGAATAATAACTCAGTGCAGGAGTACGCACGTACGACCCAAAAAGATAATATTAAAATAAAAGCAAGTACGATTTGGCGTAATGAAATTCTGAGCACATTGTATGGCCCACTTAGGACTAATCAGGTGGCCCAATATGGATAAGACATAATTTATGTTTATTGTGTGAAATTTTAGGACAGATTGTCTTTGTTTTCGTTCTTATATATATTTTTTTAATCGCCCGAGAAAACTTGCAATTGACTGTACTAGTGCCTGACCATATTGCCATTGATACTACTGGACAGTCTTCCTACTTCAAGATATATACAGATGGCATTGATAAGTATTCATTACAGTGGGGTCTAAGATGCGAGTCTTCAGTCGCAGAGTAACGGATATATAAAGGAACAATAGAAAAGCTTAATAAAAGAGTATAATGTACGCAATGAAAGAGTTAACAAATTCGATTAATTCAGGAGTGAATGATGATGATAGTACAGACCAGACACTA
Source organism: Pachycephus smyrnensis (assembly GCA_030142225.1). NCBI lineage: Eukaryota > Metazoa > Arthropoda > Insecta > Hymenoptera > Cephidae > Pachycephus > Pachycephus smyrnensis. Next base: position 16,904 of record JARQST010000738.1, read on the forward strand.
CCCTTGCCCTATGAGTATACGAAATTTTAGATAGAAGCAATTCGATGAGTATAGGGATTACACCATAGTTATAACGGGTATCATATATGGGATGGGTCGATTTACCTGAAATATGTCTTACATTTTAGAGATTTGCCAAAAATTCTTTGGAAAGCATCATTTTTTTAACGGTAGAAAAATTTTGGGGAAATATATTGAGTACGCAAGAACAGTGTCTTTGGTTTTTAGTAGAGTGGTATAATCTTTATTAGATTTTAATTTCACTCTTACATTGAATATAACCTTGTTAACGATCGGCCAGGACTGTGAGAACCCAGAGGGTTCTAGAAAAAGCAATAAAATAAATATCTAGAAGCGTCCATGTTAGATTCTATTCTTCGATCGATCCTGGGCGTATAACGAAGAGCAAAGCCACCCTACAGTAATGGAGTCTAAAAGAAAGTTTCTACAATGGCGTCAGGTATGCAAGGCGTCTATAGGAATCTTGAGAGTTGGGATGCCCAGAAGAAGAGGGAGGACCTTCGGAAAGTAGATCCAATCCATCGTGTCAAATCTCAAAGGCGTCGCTGCGCGACGCCTGAGAACGAGACTCTCGCCCGTAGGCTTAATTCCCTTAAATTGCGTCAAATTGAGAGGAATAACTTTCTCTATCCTTGTCTGACAATTGAACGCGAAACATCGTCGGCGTCTAACGGGCGACATGCAACTCACCCCAGGGTCACCAGTATAGAGTGAGAGTTTGAGTATGTACATACAACCCTCCAATTCCTCTCTTTCTTTCTCCGCCATTCGCGCAGGGAATCGATCGCTGAGACGTTCTAGACATCGGGGCGCCTGTCGCGCCATTAAAAACGAAACCGCATTCGTTTCGGCATTACGGGCTTGCGTGACAGCGTCGCTATTGAAGTGAGTTGAGGAAGTTAGGTTAGGTTGCCGGGAGCTGTTCGAACTTGCACTATTTTTCAATCGCGAGCATGCAAATTATGTTTTGAGGTTACGGTTACGAGCAAAAAAAACATATAATTCAAAGTATATACCAGGAATTAGAATCATGCGTTAATTTCCACGTATTTTTCGTTTCTTTTTTGCGAAGTTGCAAAGAGAATTGATATCGGCTTTTACTAGTGTAACTGCGACATCGTGAAAAACACGTCGTATTATTTTGCAGAGATGACCCAGGGAGCCAGGAGTTATCGTTGTTTTCGAGCGGACTGAAACACCGATACGGAGTAGTGGAGAACTCTTTGTTACGTTACGTTTTATATTGTTTGTAACGGGCGGGCGAGTGACCAATAGGTGTGCGTGTTCCGGCCCGATCGAGTTATATGTATAGAGTTACCTACTGGTTTCTTACTACTCCTCTTTCTTTCATTCTTGTCATTCTCTTTTTATATATCGGTACTTGCGATTTCGTATACACAATGGTTTACGGGATTCGAGCAGACGTTCGAAGGAAATAGTAGAGGACGATAATAAAAAAAAAACTTAAGGATAGAAGCACTGTGTATGCCATAAACACGGAAGAATGAGACAGAGAAAATGTGCTGTCCAAAGAGAAGCAACTGTAAATGACGAGATAAATTACTTTCGAGTCATCCTGTATATCAGCATAGCAGATGCGATTGAGAGAAACGGTTTAGGATAGCAGCTGCGACTTCCAATAGATTACCATTGTTTTTGTGACTCACTCGCACGAAGAATGCGGTACCACTGTTTACACACAGACTCACACACATATATATATTTATGTATACAAATCCATACAGCTGAAGATCGCATCAGTCAGATTTGACAGCTGTCACACGTTAATTTTGATTAAAAAGTAATAGACAGGATGGCAGAGCTAAACGCGAGGAAAAAGTTGGCAAATGAATGCAGTGCGTTTGAATATATTAGAAAAAAATCCAAAAAATTTCAAGCTTCCAAAATCTTTAGACTTCTAGAGCAATAAAAAGAAAAACTAAATCTCAGATTTAAAAAATTATTAATACGTGTAATTCGAATGTTTTTTGATGGCGCAATAGTTCCAATTGATATGCTGATTCAATTCCATAACTATTGATACATTTCAACTAAATGACGTTACATATTTATTGCATTTCTCCTATTCGCGAGCCTTCGGTATGACGTATTGAAGGTCACGTCAATGGAAGCGATATTAATCACTCAGGGCAATCCTCGTGGATGAATTAAATATGATTGAACTTGTACTACTATCCATTACTAGCGAGTAAAACTTTGTAATCCTATTAACGACCCAAGTTAACGAACGATCTGACAAATTAACGAGTATCAATATACCAATAGACTTTGTTACGATTATCGTGCCGTTGGTTGGCGACGTCACTAGGATTGATGAAGTCGCACGTGATTCACTATCGTGACACAACTGAATCGGCAGTATAACCGGTTAGACTAGTTGGATAGTCAGAAAATTGTATAGCAAATAAAAAAACTGGAGATTGTATAAGCGAATGAAAATGAGAAAAAACGATAAAAACGAAAAAAGAAAAGAATAAAAATCATTGCTTGCGAAAGTCCGACAGATTCTCAGTGACGGTTTCTTCTCGAGCACAAAATTAACCGTCCAACAGTAGAATGCAGATGCACAATTACTCTTTAAATAATTCGTTATTAATCGACGCCTTCGTTAATTCATCGTACGCACAATACTTTGTGTGACGCAAAATGTCACGATATAAAGATATATAATACAAGCAGGATTCTCGAAGCAATGTAAGAATAATTTATTATATTTTTCCAGATGACCCTTCGCAGGACCGGAAGTGACCTTGGGACCTTGAGCTCCTCCCTCGCATTACCACTTCCGGCGAAGCAGAGACCCGGCATACGTGGATGTTTCGTGGACTCGCAATTAACCAACAAAAGAATATTCTCGAGCAGAATTTTATATAGAGAAAACCAAATGATATTTCAAATAAATAATTTACCTAGAGCAGTGATGAACACTTGACGGAAAGGTTACAAAAACAAAATTTCCATCTCCTGGGAGAATCACAACTGGATTCCGGAATGATCTACAGTCAAGGAAAAATACAAAAAGCAATTCGAATTGTTCCCTGAGTTACAGAACGTTTACAAGATAAACGACAGCAAATAAATATAATATTCAGTTGTATGTGGGTAATTGTATACTTGACAAATTCAAATAACAATAGATTACAAAAAAATAAAACTACACGTAAAGACATGTGAATTCATACTCGCGTAGATGGACGGCAGGAGTGCACACGCCGGAAAATGGATGCATTTGTGTAGACAAGGGATGGTTAAGCATGGGAGCAGATGTCACTATAGGTTTCACAGCTGGCTCGTAGCCAGACGTGATCCAGTGTTTGCGCACCAGGAGATCATCACTGTAGGAATACCCGGTACGTAGTATCACTGGAAACGTCTGGGAGGATTTTCTCGAGACGATCAAGCCCACGATCGGCAAGACATCCAGAGCAAACATACTAAGGAGAAAAGGAAGTTTTGACGGCCTCGTCGAGGAGTACGCACCACGTGTATAAAGTAGTAGTCATGCCTGTGATCTTGGTGAAGGGAATATCCTAACCAACACTGATCTTTAAAAACCAACATACTTTTAGTGTAAAATTTGTACTAGAAATTAAATTCCAAAAATTCAATTTCAGGATACTCGTTCTAGATGCGCATCAATATGTCATTATAAAGCAATCTCTGATGGAAGGGTAAGAAATTTTAATTGAAAAAAGAAAATTAATTCATACACCCATTTTATCTCGATTCACTTCATTTTGCATGTTTGGGAGATGCTTGTCAGTTTTGAACGACAGAAAATCGTGCTTCTAGATGTCTGGTCGAGATATTGATCGATGCGAAAGGTGAATCTTGCGTGCATTTCACGGAGAGACACGACAGTGCTTACACGAATCGATCGATATGTTAACAGTAGCATCGCTACATTTGAATTTTATTACAGAGCCAACATTCTCAGGCTACCCGCATGTTTTAAAAGTCTTGTTGAACATTTTCATTGTAAAAAATGTCTCAACATCCGTTAAGCATACATTGCATTGAGTACAAATCGGCCAACATTCAAAAGTATAACAATACTCGGAAACAGGTCGCGTTTAAAAAGAAAACATCGATAGCCAAAACGTTTTTTTTTCGATGAAATAATGGCCACATTACGCCGCTCGAACAATCCCGTGCATACAAATGCGGGTTTTGACATTTGATATTAGAACCAATATGTAGATATCACGTGACTCGACCCGGCTACTCATGCACGTATTGACTTCTCTATAAAATTACTAACATAAAATGCCTAGTACATTCGAGTCCACGCAAACCCTTTCTTTAAATGCAGGGTGGTCATAAAGTAACTTGCCTCTATCCAGTCGTTTAGAAGTTATAGAATTTTTAAACAGGGAAGTTACCTTGACCATCCTGTGCAGCAAAGAATGTCAAATATACTATTAACGTCTAACAAAATTCAAGATATAAAACCTTGTGCTGCTAATGCGAATAAGTATAGTGCAGATAATGAGCCCATATGGAAACCAAGTCATTGCGCATGCGCGATAAATAAAGACTAAATAGAGATAGGGCCACGTAGTGCGTGCATAGAACTGGCATACACATCTAGAAATAGATTTATTTTCAACGAAGGGTCGAATAAAACCACCCCCGTATTTAGTCGCCGATATATACTACCCCCACAGTCACCGTACATTTTATGGTCGCATAAAATCATATACCTCGAATATACCATCGCTACGTTCTACGAGAGCTGTCTGTTTTCCCCCTCTCTCTCTTTCGCAAGTCCGGGGGGGGGGCTTGGATGTAGATATAGATTAGTACATGTTATACTGACGAATGCTTTACCCTGCACAAACTAAGGGTGTTGAGTGGCACGTGTACGAAAAAGTGCAACGCGCATGCGCGAAGGTACATAGTGTACATACACCATACCACCATACCTCAGTCTATATAATACAATATATGGCGTACAACCCTTATGGCGAAGTACCGAATACGACAGGGTGCGTATAGTATGCTGAATAGTGAGGTAGGAATAAAGATAGGAGGCAGCACTGTACATGGGAAATATATTATATGGGCTATGCATTGTAGCCAATCCCTAGTAAAAATTTCATTTTGAAATTCGAGGGCCCGTTCAACTTCTAGCTAGGTCTGTACAGACCAACCAGTGGGGGGGGGGGGGGGGGGGGGGGGGGGCCGGCCCTG
>JARQST010000738.1:22238-35608 GCA_030142225.1 Pachycephus smyrnensis
CCCCCCCCCCCCCCCCCCCCCCCCCCCCCCCCCCCCCCCCCCCCCCCCCCCCCCCCCCCCCCCCCCCCCCCCCCGCAGGCCCTGAAAGAAAATTTCTACTAGGGATGCGTGGCACATGAGGTATAACGGTTGGGGTCTTATAGGATCTATAGGGTGTTGGCCTAGGTGAAGACAGGGTATATCTGGCATGATAGTCTATGGGGTGTTGGCCTAGGCAGTTGCTTGTATGGGGTTAGCATATGCACGTGTGTACTTCCACGTACGGGCTATGGGGGTGCGGGAAGTCATGGGTGTGGTCCGATCAATACGCACACCCTATAGATCTATCACTAGGTACTCTGGCTGTACGCGCCTAAGGTATACCTTTATATGTTACGTAGGCTACTAGATAGGGTTTTAGGTAGCTAGATTAGTAGATAGGATATCGTATTAGGTGGGCATTTGGTAGACCAAGTGGGTTCTAATGCACGGAATCCATATGGCGCATAATATACACAATATATAATCAATTAAATAAGATAAAATTATTATTATTATTATTATATTAAATATAAAAATGTGATTTTATAATTCCTGCACTTCTCGCATTCAAGTAATTGCAATGGAAGAATGGTAGTTTTAGAAGCACTCACGCGCGTTAATCGAATCACTAATTAAATTTTCCAAACGTAATATGGTACGAAGCGTTTATTTTGATAATATACAATTTACTGTCACGTCAAAATTCAAAGTTTACTGTATAATTTTTATTGCATCCACTTAATTCATTTACTATTACAAATATGTTTTCTAAAAATAATTAAATGAGTACGACGTCATCAGCCGATAACATTTCACTGACCATATGTCACATTTTTACTGTCGGAAATCTATGTGCAACGCGCCCTCTGAATTTAACACAGTGTTATTAATTTAGCTATATACAGTTCAGAGTGTCAATATAGCAGATCGATGCCGATGCCAGCATCAAACAAAATCAAACAGTCATGGAGTCAAGAAAATCATGCATCGTCTTATCCTCAGAAGCGAGTTTATCACACGTGTGGAAGTTTGGCCAGTATGTAAAAAAAAAAATGGCGAAACGGGTTTGAGCAGTGCCTACTGTGTAAGTCGTTCGGTTCGTTAGCTTCTCTGGCCTAAATGCCAGGGTGCGTCGTGCGTCGTGCGTCCTGAAGAATTGCAGTGTGAAAGTTAACTTGGCAAATCCTGGGAGATTTCGTTTGAGTATTAAAAAGAAAAAGAAAAAAAACAAGTTAGAAGTCTATCGAATAAAAAAATATACGATTCAAAGTATATCAAATATCCAAAATGTCCTTGGATAAAGCCGGAAGTGGAGAAAATCATATCCGCAGCTTAAGTGCTCACCCCTCAACATCGTTTGTAATAGAACATTCTCCTAAAAGCCATGTAGAACACATCCATGCTATACCCCCATGAGAATAATTATCACGGCTTGCTGCTAACACACCAAGTTATTAATGTACATACACATATGCTCAGTTAGTATGGCAGCCTTCATGATTCTATATAATGTATAATAATACATATATGTATAGCATAGAGTAATTGAGGAACTGTAAACGTTACTAATGGATAGAGAATTTTTTTGCTCGAAATGACTAATAAAAGAAAGGAATTATTGAGGTGAAATATATTAACATACAGCATATATAATACTACTGATAATATATTAATAATAATAATATTAATGCGTGTATTATATTATTACTAACTAATACTGTTTTTCTCGTGATATTTAGAATTTTATATATAAACGGTTCGTGGGAAAGGCGCCATGTTACGGTAGCTCGGCTGTCTAATGAAAGGCTGTATTATCTTTCGTTAACGAGTTATCGCTCTTGCGATTCTAGGAGTCATTTACAGAGCGTTTTTGTCCCTCTTTTTCTCTCTTTAGCATCTCTTTTATATTCCAGGCTTTATCGTCGCTCAAACGTACTCTTTGACGGATCGTTCGCCTAGCTTCCCAGAAAACACGGTACTCCGGGCCTAGGCTTGGCCAGCTCTGGGCCAACATTGGCCCGTCTTGGCCCTGTGCTGGCCTAGCCTCAGTCCGGAGTACTATGTTTCCTGGGTCGTTAGGGAGGCAATAACTGAAAGACGAGTTGAATAATTTTAGTATTAAAGATAAAGAAGAAGACAGAGAACTTTTCAATCATAATCTGTAACGAGCATTCGAAGAAGCGAAACGGTCAGCACAAGTGTAACGGAGTCTCTTTAACATTCTTGTATTGTAATAGGGAGTTAAAAGGAAAGATGAAAAAATACGAGTGGAAACCTTGGAGAAGAAGAGCAGGTCAACGTTATTCCAAGATTTTTGTTAAATCCCATATTCAGCTGAGAGCAGCTGTGTTCCCTTAGGGTACTTCGAGGAAAGACAAAGGAGAACAGGGATACCCGAGGCTTTTGAGGGTGTAGATTTTTAAAAAGGATAGATGAAGGTTGGCAAAGAGTACGAGGGGAAGTTGAGAATTTGAAAATTTCATCAGTTTCTTTCCAATAGAAAGAAATAGAGAGATAGAAAGAGTATAAACAACCTTAAAGAAAACAACCCTACAAGACTTAATCCGCCCCTGGACCTATGAGGGTATTCGTAGCTCGCGCAGTCAAATTATTTAAGCCAGCAGGAACGTATTATATATTTCTCTATGGAGGCCATTTTCTCATCAATGCCAATGGCTTTTATGAATCGTGAGTCATACGTGAAAAGATCCGTGCGCCTTTGAGGGACGCGCTCCCACAACGCGGGTTGACAGAGTTGCCCGCACAATATATCCGAATACACGCTACCAGACATATAGAGGCAGACAGATGGCATGTATATAGAGTCAGATAGAAGTACAGACAGTTTTCAAGAACCTTGTTATATCACCATTGTGCCCTTTCTCGTCATTCCCTTCACCTTTAGGCTGCCGGAAGTAGTAGCCTAATATTTGGTGATAACTCTCCTTCAATATATATAACTTCCGTTCGCTAAAAGTCTAAGATTAGAAAAAAAATATGCGGCAGCCTAAAGGTTAAGGTCCGCCAAACGCTTTTTTCCTATCAGTCAGATACAATATTTAAAAATTCACGACACTGTTTCGTCGAAAGAAACGGACTTTTTCTTTGCCAATTGTCCATCCTACTAGGTATTAAGAACCACCCCCGTACAACTCATATTTGATTTATTCGGTATAACAAAAATCTTAGGATGAAAGGATGAAGGACACAGACTCCTGTATTCCAAAAGCGTTTCATTAGCGTTGATTTGTTTTTAAGTGACAAGCTTGTAGGTCATGTAAGATGAGAGGGTGGAATGAGGATGTGAGGCGAGTAAGGTGGAAAGGGTAGACGAACGACTGAGATTTCATTAATCTCGGGATTATATTCATATTTCAACAGTTTAATCAGGTATGAAAACGCAAAAGGAAGATAAATAATCAATCAGCATCCCGTGTCACGTATCAACTATAAGTATCATATGCGTCTGAATATAGGCTGAACTATTAAACAATATTGATTTATTGATACTTAATCGTTCAATATTGTCTTCCGTTAGCGTGCGACGTAATGTAATAACAAATTCCAAATGATACGAGCTGCAATAAACTGCGAGCTCTGTAACATCATAAAATCGTCTAATGTGAATAAAACTCAAGACTTGCAGTATGATACAGATGGAACCCGTCATACATTCTCTAATGAAAAAAACATAACAATTAATTTCTGTAGAGGATGACAGACCCAGATTAATCAAATACGATCTAGCAGTGCATGTGTGCATCTATATGACAATAAAGAACAAAGCAATAAACGACATGCCATAATGATAATTCTTTCTTTTTTTTGTTCCCAGAGCACATCGTACGGTAATTCTGGAACGATGGAAGCTTCAATATGGTCCGCAATGAGTCCTATGAATTTTTTACATGTCAAAACTCAAGTACTGGGATCGAGAAAAATTCCATGACACACATAGTTATCTATGCCTTTAAAGATGATGCGCAGTTCATGGTTGTGCACGACCTCAGGTAACAAGGAACAACAAACTCTGAATGTCAAAATTGTTTTGCTTGGGACGTAGCCAATTGGTTAGTTAGTTGTAAACAAGTTTGAAGATATTTTTTTAAGTGGCAGGACAAGTACACGAAACGATCGATCGTCATTGTAGAGACGACATAGGTTTGACAAGACTGTAATGCGCAATACATTATATTGATAGATTAATTCGGTTTTTAGGGATGGATGAGAGTTAGCAAATATCCTCCGGTTGGCTGAAATTGGTAAAACAAAGAGAAAAAGTTTGACTGTCCAGAAGATGAGTTTGCTCCAAAAGCATTAAGCGTGATACGTATAGATATATACAAGGGAAGAAAGAGAACAAAATACTCATATAAACAAATTAGAAATCTCATGCAACACTCACCAAGCTTTCACTCTGATCAGGACCTCTCCTTCACCAAGGGTGGGTTCAGGTTTCCTAAGGACCTTGACGCTCTTAAGTCCCCCAAATGCATTAAGGACAATTGCCCGCATGTCCTTCGGTTCCGGCGTCGGCTTCTCCTCGCCATTCTCCTTAGGTTTCTCGCCTTCGCCGTTCTCCTCAATTTTCTTTTCCTCCTCCTTAGACTCCTTTATCTCCTTAGCCTCATCCTTTTCTTCCTTAGGAGCCGGTGAAGTCTCCTGCGCGGGTTTCTCACCCTCAGCGCTAGGACTCGTTTCGTTCTTATCCTCAGCCATCTCTAACTTCGTTATCCTTCAAGATTAATTTAAAACCGATTAACAGGTAGGTGCCTTGACTTTTCCTTTGTTCTTCTTAGTTTCGCCAAATTACGCCGACGCTAACGCCAAACCAAATGGAGTGCTTGCTTGTGCTGCTGTTGGTGCTCCTCTGAGACTTCTCCTGGATGGAGAGGGGATGGCGAATAAAAGGGATTAAACACGACTACTAAACTACTCTACGTCCACACCCGACGAGAGCTCACGTCGTTCTGCCGGCAAGAAATCGCTTGCCGGCTCTTGGCAGGGCGACGCTGCGCAGCTTTTCCGTTGCTAGGCAACAGCGCATCCCCCACCCTCGTCCTTTAAAAGAGGACCCATTCCTCACCAATGCGAATCATCCAGTAACAGGTGCCCCGGTATTGCCCGGTATGCGCTACGACTAAAATGCACCTACGCCCATCAAAAGTAGTTCCTCGGTACCTCTAACCTAGAAGTCAAAACGCCGATAACGAATATCAGCGACACTTAATGAATCTTAAACACTATATATCGAGAATATAAAAGCGCAGAGTATTTTTTATATAACCATATAGTAACGGAAAACAACCTATATTATTTGAGACATTTTTCAGGGTGTCAGATATGCTGCTGATAACAATCATCCACAACTATGTTAATCGATTAACGTTCTTGTAGACTGAAGAGCATGCTGTGTAATTGTGTGCAATCGTCTTGGGAATTTCATGCTGTCCAATATCGTCAAAAGGAATTGCTGGAGGGTTGAAACTGATGTCATATAAGAATTGTCTAGGAAGCCGGCCGGCTATAGCCAGCACGATTTCAATTTCATTATTCAGTGAAGTTACTGAACTGCAGTTGTGCATTTCAATTTTTAATATATGGATGGGTTGTCATCTATATCTTTGAATTTTTTTTTATTACCTCTATGGGTATCCCGATGCCTATTGAGATGGAATGCAAATAGTCATCTACATCATCCATTTAAACCGTTCTTATAGCGTTCCTGTACTCCGAACGAAAATCTTTCCAGGAAATGGCATTCATAATCCTCGTGGAATGTAGATCCCACGTAGAGCACATCTTCCGTCATTTAGATAAACATTTTAGGGACGACCCTGAGCCAGACACTCGACTAAAATCACTACCCTGGTTACAGTAAAAAGGTTTCTCTATCTAGAGTCTTTATTTCAATCGTTAAGATTCAGACGCAGCACTTAGGAATGCCATTCATTCACGGATCGTACTCTTAAATCTGGATCTCAACCTCTTCATGAAGTTGAACAAATAATAATATTGACAAATCAAATTTTCTTAATCTAATAAACATATTTCTTCGTGACAATTACAAACGAATCTATAACAAGTGTAGATATGACAGAATGAAATACATAACACCCCTTTTGTATCTACCTTCAGGCAGGCGGAAAGTCAGTAGTTAAAAAACCAGAGCATCCTAAATAAATAAACTACGAAAATATGTATCAATTGGAGAGAAAGAATGAAAACGTAAAATACCCATTGCGAGATACGCACGTAAAAAGCCTCTCTCTAGAATTTCCACGTAGTTAATGAATGATTTATATAGGATTTATTTATATACACATATTGTATATACAGTATCACCATCAAACAGTGTAACAATCGATTCACACTGGGTAAAACACTGCGTAAAATTCAACCAAGAATGAAAGGAAATAGTAGTTAAAAGGATTTCATATAAATGAGATAAAATTTCCCGTTAGTCTTCTCTCGGTTTCATGGATGATCGTAGCCGCCAACCTGCAGTCATATATATATAGCTGTGTATATATGATACTGGGTGTAACATAGGGCGGAAGCGTGCATGTCATGGGGAATGGTAGCATCTCCATCATTTTTCGACGCCGGTGACTAATATAACAGCGCGTTGTCGCAAATTCGACATTGGCGTCGGCGCTCATCGTCGTCGACGTCCCATTCGTTCCTTGGTAAAGTAGTTCCAGCAGACGACGCCCGATGTCCTATGTATTACTACGCACCCGGCCGGTATATGCACGTGCCCTCGTGCACGCGACGCAACGACGAATCGGATATGCCCGCGCTTCGCGAAAGAGTTCTATTTTTCCGTTCTTCGTTTTTTTCTTGTTAATCTGCCTTTTTTGGGTGTCGCGACACTTATGCATTCAATAATACATCCATTGCGATTTGTAAGCGGATTATATAGAGATTTCTTATTGTGGCGCAGCGAGTGTATATTGAATATGAGCTTTTATAGAATTCTTTATTCATGATGCGATCCTATATTAGATGACTACGCACGCGTCATCCGCGACGGTTATAATAGAAAATTCGCGAAACAATTGGATCGAGTCATGAGATTCATGCAGGCTTGCAATGAGGATGTACTGATTGGAGAGAATGACTGCTATTGTCGGGAGGCGGCGACCGTTTCGTACAGGGGCTCTTCTCTATTCGTCATAAGGGGACTGTGTCTCACACGGGGCTAATCATTGACGGAAACCGAATACATTGAGTTTTTTAATAATTTTATTGGAATGTATATTTTGTACAATGAGATACTTTTATTTATTTTGTCTGAGGAACATTATTTTCTGATTTGGATCTTTTTTTGGATTTTTTGTTTAATTTTTGGATTTTACTTTACTGAAATAATTTATCATATTTTTATACGAGGGAACAATTAAATACGTTATTGTAGTGTACATACTGCTATGTTTAAGTCGATTAGGCGGAATCGATAGTTGGTTGAATGCTGCGAGAATTTTAAATGTTTATTTTTTTGAAAATGGAGTATTTTGTGGTACTGAGATTTTTGGTTGTAATAACGGAATTTTTATCTGGAACATGGGAATGAATTTATATGCTAATTTACACAAATATAACGTTTTATTCATCTGAAAATAAGATTATATAAATGATAGATCAAATAGTGAAGATCTATTTTCTTTTGGTCGATTTTAAATTGATTTTTTCTAAGCACAAAGGTGTTAGGTGCCCATCATCATTGTCATAATTTTCAACTATAATTTTTTTCACTTCCAGATCATAAAACTCCTGTCGATTCTTCATTAATGAAATGTTTCGGAATTCCAATATTGTCATGTTTGAATGATCAATTATTTGTTTTTCCGTAAGGCTGACTGGATCAGGATACATGGAATCTCCTGGTAAAACGTGAACTGTTCCATCTAATAATTTTACACGTACCTGGACCCCAAATAATATTTTATTACCAAAAATATATTCATTTTTAAGACATATGAAAGGACTTACTGGTAAATATAATCGTACTCCCATTTTAGCACGATTTACAGCAAAATCTAATAAGTTATCCAGGCACTCGAAATTTGCTATTCGTGAGATTTCATACTGTTGTGGTGGACCTAGCAGAACATTTGATGAGAAAATTAGATTCCTTGGTGTATCCCACTGTAAACATACTTAAATAAGTTAATATTCAATTCATTAGAATATTTTTAACTCACAGTCATGTCTTCCATTTCAGTTCTTTCTATTGTAGTGTGAGGCAGTGTAGGCATACATGCTAAAAAGAAAATGGTATCATAACGCTTTCCTGTGTAAAATGTAGGTGTTAACCAGTTGTTCCATTCATGTAAAGCCCAGAGGTCTGGATAGCACTGTAAACCCTCACATAACTTGTAGAATTCTGTTGCATCATTATGCACTTTATTTTGCCAAGATTGCACTTCTTTCCCTAAACAAAGCGGAGGAATATTTATCCAACATTGTGCAATGTTAACGATACCTCATAATTTTTTTATTTACCAGGAATTACTTCCGCCCATTCAGATGTAGAATTATTCTTCTTTGATCTTTTACATAGTAATATTCCACATTCCTCAAATGTCTCTCTTATTGCAGTGATACGCAGAGAAATTTCTCTGGGTAATTCATTGTGTCTAGCTTTAAATATCTGTGGCCGTTTATGATTTTCTGGAAATAGTGATGAGAAACTGTTACCATTGAAACCAAACGCTGCAAACAGTTTGCTCCATTTTAAATCAGCATCAGCTGCTTCTGTAAGTCCTCCAGGGAATACGTAGGTTCCTGGCATGAAGCTTGTATTTTGATGGCGTTTTAGACAGAGCAAACGGTAATCGTACTGAAACTGTAGGGCATTTGTAAGTTTTTTCATAATCATTTGCCATGCCCAAGGATAATGATGACCATAATGACAATAATGCGCCAATATTAACGAGGTTACTAATTGCATATGTACGTCTATACGTTAGTGCGTATATATTTTTTTAATTACTCTTGATACTTACAATTGTAGGAGGTAAAGAACGATTATGTTTTAAACCGTGACGAGCAGCTACGATTAAACTAGCTGAATCCTTCCATACCTTCATCATAAAATTTAAGAAATACTGAGTGACAAGACGATTTTAATACGAACAAAAATTTGTGAAACTAAGTATGGTTATATAACATGACTTCAATATGAACTAGGCTAGTTTTCAATTGCAGTGAAGATAGATAATAGATAGTAAATCATACATAGTAATTGGGTGACAAGAATTCTAAACAGACAATAAAAAGAAACTGTCTTATGATTGTGCTTTATTTTGCAGTTTTGTAAATTAGATGGCTCGTTTAACTTACAATATTATAAGCAAATCATAGTGTATATGAATGATAAATGAATCAGAATCAAATCATAATCTTTATTAATTAACAAATAACATTTTCAATATTCATTATCAAATGAAACACTTGGAAGTTAATAAATATGTTAGTCATCACTGAATCCCTCATGACATGAAAGGAGTAACTGTAATAACCAAAAACATTAACAAAAAATACTTCAAAAATAACTAATAAGAACAAAAATGTTCTTATTGTCATATAAAGAATTTTTGTATAAATTCCACTAGCTGCATCAACTATCAATATCGATATCAAGTCTTTTCCAATTTCTCTTCAGGCTTTCCAGTTGCTGCAACCATCAATTCGTACAATTGATAAATTTGCTCATCTCTCAATTTTTCAACATCTTTAATATTCAAATCTTGTCCTATTGGTTTAGCAGTATGTACACCCCGTAATCCAAGTTGTTCTGCCAAGGTCATTGCATAATTCTAAAACAAAAATATTTCAATTGTATGGTATAATGAAGACATCAAAAAAAGTTAAATATTTCATAACCTATACAGTGCAACATTCATTGTATTTTCATAAATTAGCAGTCAAAAAATCCTTACAGCCCATTCATTCATAAAGATTTGTGCTTCCGCAGGATTACAAGTCTTATGTCTTCTAAATTCATCACGCACATAATTATTACCAAGGGGTTGAATCTCCATTGGTAATCCTCGATGAAGTCTCATTATAGTTTTATACAACAGTCTAATTCGTTGTACATGCGTTAAACTTGTCATATTCTCTTACGCCAAATCCGTAATACAAAATAACATTCCTTATTTAGTCGCTTCTCAAAATACAGAGATATCCTACGTTTGTGTTCATATGCAATCATTCAAATATAGATATACAATATGCCAACAATGCGTACTACCATGGCCATCTTAGTTCAATTTTAGGCTGAATCCTCATTGTGGCGCACAGCGCTTTTGTGCCCGTGAGTGGAACAGAGAGCGAGAGAGGAACAAGCGAGAGGGCGCATCTTTCCCTCTCGCTCCCGCTCATCGAAAACGTGGCGTAAAATCGCTGTGCGCCTGTAGTGAGGATTCAGCCTTACGCATCTGAAACACAGCGCCACCATATGTACATTAAAAAAAATATAGCGCCCATTTAAGAAAAGAATTTAAAGAATCAACAATTCTATTGATGCTACTTTATTTATTGTTAGATCTATTTATATTATTTTACCGTCCTGGTATGTCGAAGGATAAAGACCTTGTCTACATTTTTGGGCTGTTCAAGAGAATCAGATTGGTATAATATAAACAAATATTTTCAAAAATGTCGGCTGGATATTATATCAAGAAGAATTTTGTGTTGCGCAGTGTCGATCAATTCACAGTCAAGGAAGTTTAATTAAAACAACAAGTGTTTACGATGTTTAGTACGATGTTTAGGTCCTGATTAGGACTCTCTTCAGGTAACCAACATATTTTCCTAATAATATAAACAATCTCTATATTTGTGACAATGGAACAATTTTCCCATTTCCACAGCCACAAGCATCACACGGATAAGAAAAATCACTAGGAATCGTAGTACGGAAGAATCTCGTGATTGAAATTTTGTCACTCGAGTGGCCGGGCTCAATCGAAACCCCATGATCAAATTTTGGTCCCAGTGTTGCCCGATTTTTCAATTAATCTTTATAAAATGCATAAAATATGGATAAACGCAAATACTGGCAGGCTGCCGAAAGGAACATGGCTGCCGTAGTTCCTTGCCTTGCACTTCAGGCACTATTTGCACGCAACTATTGATGAAAATCCATAAAAGGGCGACGCTAGGACCGAGAAATATTATGGAGGAATATATCATATTACTCCGAGCAATAACTGTCTTGTCAATACAAAGATTTTTTCCTACTACAAAGTGTAGCTGTCAGCGAGAATTCTTTCCTCGCCAAGAAAAACCTTTTTGGCATAGCTGGGCCTGACACGCCAGTGGTACTCGTTCTAAAAAAGCTGTTTTTATAAAAATGCGTCTTGGTAACCAAAGTCTCACGACGTAAAATACAAAGAAAATGCTTTAACCCTATGTCTGAAACTTTTCTTTACCCTTTTCTCGATGAGACCTCGGTGACGTATCGCAGCCTGTAAAAATAACTTTTTTCGATCGAGCACCACTGTCGTGTGGGACATGGTGTGAAGTCACAAATTGCGACTAGCACTCCCTGTAGCAAAAGGCATCTTTATTTTGGCGGGGAAAAAATGCTCGTTGATAGCTACATTTCCTAGTACGAAAAAATCTGCGTATTGATAAGACGGTTATGGTTCGGAGTGATACGGTGTATTCATCGATAATATTTGTCGGTCCTAGCGTCGCCCTTTTTTGGATTTTCATCAACAGTTGCGTGCAAATAGTGCCTGAAATGCAAGGCAAGGAACTACAGCACCCATGTTCCTTTCGGAAGCCTGCAAGTACTTGCGTTTATCCATATTTTATGCATTTTATAAAGATTCATTGAAAAATCGATCGACCTAGGACCGAAATTTGATCAGGAGGCTTCGATTGAGCCCAACCACTCGAGCGACAAACTTTTTAATCACGAGATT
The DNA here is from genome assembly GCA_030142225.1 of Pachycephus smyrnensis. Lineage (NCBI taxonomy): Eukaryota > Metazoa > Arthropoda > Insecta > Hymenoptera > Cephidae > Pachycephus > Pachycephus smyrnensis. The sequence continues at coordinate 34,202 of JARQST010000738.1, forward strand.
TTCCGTTCTACGATTCCTACTGATTTTCCTTATTCGTGTGATGCATGTGGCCATGGAGACTACATAAGGAGCACGAACTCCGTGTATACAACAACTTCCCAAAGTAAGAGGGCACTAGTGTTCTGTATGCACCGAAAAAGTGGAGGTGTATAAGGCGGGAGTTTAAACTGAAAATTATATTTTGATGTACTTCGAAAATTATAAAATAAATAATTTAGCCTACTTTAACTTAAATAAACAAATAATAAACATTTGCAATTCAGATCATTTCGTCGCTTATTATCGGCTGCACTGCCACTTTTACAATCTTTTACAGCGCACACCCTTCCCATATTTTCATTTTTTAATATAGATTTTATTTAAATGAACTATTTATATATATTAAATATATTTATTAAGATGTTTAGGTTAGACGCGTGTTTATTCGCAAATGGAAATTACTTGTAAATATTTGCCTGCTTACTTCACATGTATTTATTATGCTATATTCACGTCAGTACAAAAGGGAAACTAGCGACGCTAGTGGTACAGAAAGAAAACGTAGTGTGGACGATATTGGTAGGCAGGTTTTGTCAATTTTCCCATTTGAGTTCGTGCTCCTTATGTAGTCTCCATGCATGTGGCTGTGTGAAAATCGAGCAAAATATTTCAAAGTCAAATCAACATCTATATATAATTTGCTTTAAATCCACAAATAAATATAAAAATATTGCAAATCATGTTTTTAAATATTAATTTAATACTTGTACATTATAATTGTTTCCATAAGCAATTCATAATGCTTTCCAATATTTATTATATGGACGGCGTTTGACCAGTACTAATTGTAAGTAGTACCATCTGTAAATACATTTGCACGGTTGGTAGTTGAACCCTAACCTTTTGACAGCACGTGGTTACTAGCAGTTACTAGCATCAAGTTTATAATCTTGCTGAAAGAATTTGTTACAAGTGAACAAATGTATACATCGCGCTGGTAGACGTTTTGTGAAAAAATCGCGTATAACAAATTGAAAGTGGTGTTCAAAATTATTAATTTTTTCACGCAATATTGTGCCGCCATGTTTTTCCCTACCGACGGCGTATAAAACAGAGAGCATCCCAATAAAGAAGACAGAGACAGACGCCACATGACTACTTTTGATACGTTATTTCTCAATAACTGTATGGTAAATAATATTCAATTTTGGCCAGTAAACGCCTTAGATGTCAAGCTTTCCACTGATTGTTTTTAATATATAAATCAAGCTTTTAACTTTTAGGTAAAGTCAAGATTTACGGACAAGTTCAGCCATTTTCCCCCCCACTACCTTAAATTTGCTACTTTTAATAATTAAGGTAGTTCTGCAGGATAAGCGTTTTAAATTCAGAAGCGTGAATTTTTTCCAAATCGAGATTTTTGTGTCT
>JARQST010000738.1:35708-78368 GCA_030142225.1 Pachycephus smyrnensis
ATATTTGTTTGACAAAATATGATAACATTTAGTCTCTAGCGTTAATGACTTCTGCCTCCCTGAAGAACTACCTTAATATCTCATAAAGTAGACGGTAGAATACATTTTCATTGGACATAACGGTGCAGGAGCCTGAACTCTTTCGATTGAATCCAAAAAAATAGGGGATCAAGCCTTTGAGAATTTTCTGCCGAACTATCTTAACATAAATAAAAAATACAATAATCTTTATTACAATGAATTATTTTAAATATATCAAAGGCCATATTTAATATGGAGATAGTTTTTATTAGTTTTCAGAATTAAGATATGCACAGTCAAGGATTCCCCCATAACTTATATTTTATTCGTGAGTCGTCTATAGACTATCTCAATTACGTCCATTGGTTTCTTGAAATTGATAATACTGATGCGACTTAAATTATGATGTTAAGATAATAATAATACAATTTCATAACACAGTTGCCAAGCATGCGCAAATTCAAAATCATATTTTGCACAAAAATCATAGGCTAATCAAAATTTACAATAACAATTTTAAGTCTTATTTTTTTTCCTTTTATTAATAACCCATACCTGGAGTTTTTTATAATTGCAATAGAGCAAACGCAAACCTTCATATTATTTACTTACACACGTCATTATTAATTTCCGTTCAGTCTGTCCAGCGACTCGACAGTTCAAGACAATGTGATAACCCACGCCTGGTACTTTCTACATCTTTTATTTTTTTTTGTATTGTGTTATCAAACTACGCAACTCCATTCCATTTCTATAAAAAATAAACTATATTACTATATGAGTGCTTCAATTGATATTAGAATATAAATTCTAATCTTGTGTTTAAATATTTCTTTGCTATGATATTACCGAGGAGGGTTGACTTGTTATTGTGGGATTCTTATATTGTTGTTTTTATCTGTTATTTGATTCATTTCCTGGGCAAACAATATATGAACGTCAGCTGTAAAGAACCCTGGTAACAATGTTTAAAAGAGGAAGAAAAAGGGTAAGATATATTTCGATAGATGTAAAAGAAACAATAAAAATTGAAACGGTTTTTTGGTTGTAGAATATTAATTAGGTACATGTACTATATCGTAAGAATAAAGATAGATGAGCAAAAGAAGCAGTCATTTAGCATATCGAGCCTTTGAAACTTCGAGATGATTTTAGGTACTTCTTATAACTTTATGAAATTACGTTTAATTATACCATATAAATAATATTAAGTACCTACAGTAAAGTGTACTTAATCGAAATATTCAGAATTATCGATGTTGACTTTTGTGAGAAAAAAATCTTGTCAAATTAAAAAAATATTTTTTCCGTTGTTGTCAATGTTGGTCGCCAATGTACAATTGAAGTAGAAAGAAAAGTTGCTGTGCAAATGCGATAAGAAGGCAGGCTGCCTTTTTTGAAAATATTTTTAATTATCCTCTGGAGCCCTGGCATCTTGAACGTTCTAAAATTGTAATATCAATTTTGTAATTAGCTCATAGAATATCATTATACCCGGGTATATCGTGAGAGCCTCCGAATTTGGATGTGGCTTCGAATTAACAATACCACACCTTAGTACTAGTAGTGGGGTGTCTTGGACAACTAATAATGATAGAACCCCACCGATTTTATCACGTTATTCTTGTGGCGCAATTTGATGAGACGTTTTCCACTCCTTTGATGTTTACCATATTTTTTCACTTAGGGCATCCCACTACTAGTACGGAGATGTGGTGTACCTGATTCGAAACCACACCCAAATTTGGAGATTCTTGTGATACACTTGGTATATATAAAAAAGAAAATTTGTTAATTTTTTTACCCTACTGCGACGTTCTCCATATTTGGACCAGAAAACGACCTTAGCAATTGACCTTTGACCAGTCTGCTTATTAAAAACTGAACACGAAGAAAACGGTGGCGAATAGAGATGCAAAGAAACGGCTGGATTAATAGGGCTTGGATTTTCCACCCGATGAAGTCCAATGGAGTCTGAAAATAATGAATGTCATAACTGATTTCGTTAAACCAATCAATTATAGATTTATATAAATATAAAAATAATTACCATTAATATAGCAAACACAGTTTAATCCAATTGTATTTTTATTTATTTCTCGAAGTTCCTCAGCCTCTTCATTATCGCCAGAGTTCCTACACGAACTTGGCCAATCATATTTGGTCTATACAACAATAAAATAAGCATGAAGACCCAATATATAACTTAAATAAATCATAACTAATAAAGCGTTCACAAACCTCATAAAGCTCACCCTGAAGAACTTTCATAACGCAATGAGCATTAGCATGATCATGTATAGCAGATCCATGGCCTTCGCCCCAACACAAGATCATCAAATTAAACTTTCCATTACCCTCATCAACCAGATTTCTTGTATATCTGTAAACAAGGGCCCACTCATTATTATACTAGAACAACAAGTATTAAATTCCAATTAGCACCTGCAACCCAATGATACCCTCACTGTCATTATACTTCTTAACCAGAAACCTCATTAACCAGTTATGGCAACCAACATCTGTTACCATACTCATTACTAAGAAATCTTTTATGTTGTACTAAACTAGCCATAGTCGAGGGCATTACGAGTCATTTGAAAATTCTAACACCGCAATTCTGAATGCGTAACACGTTTATCGGAGCAGTAGAAATATTTTGAGCACGTAATCGAAAGTTGATACGACTCTAAGATTCTTTAGATGATTCTCCAGCACGTAATTTCTTTGATGACAGTTAAATAAAGAAAAAGAAAAAATCTTACAATTATTTTTATTATTGTTATAACTCAAATTCCTGGGTGAAACTGCGTTAAACAAAATAATGCCAATGTACAATTTATTATTATTGACTTTTTGTACGTATTTTTCTTTCACTAACTTTCTCCTATTTTCTCTCTTTTACTGACTTTTTTAGTTAGTTCTAGGTATGTGAGACATCTTGAAAAATCGATGATCTAAATTGTATCTAATTCCTAAGGAGTGGGGATGGACACGTGGAGAACGTGTGTAACCAGCCACTTACAGGGCGAACGCCTTGATCTATAGTAATATATACATGATATACATATGTATATGTACAGTAGAAGGTAACAATTATGGTAAGAATTTGTCTATCATAAGATATACGTCCTGAGTTTGATTTTACCACAATTGTTACTGAGGACTGTACTCGTATATTTTTTTTACTATGGTACCAAAGTAACGTAAACCATAACAATATGCATTAAAATTGTGCATTCAAATACGACGTAAGTTTTGCACATAACTATGCTGCCTTGTTTACCATTGCTCCCGTGCATGAATGTCGCACAGGTATAATGCTTTAAAGGTTATCACAATTGCATAACAAAAAGTCATTTATTAAAGTATAATTGTTATGAATTTTAGCGACACGCAGTATTCAGTAATTTAAAAGTTCATTGATACAATAAAACAGTTTTTCAGCGTTCTTATTCACTTAAGAAACTTAGAAAGATTGATAATTTATCCGGAAGTTTATATATATATATTGACGAATTAAATTTCTCAATGATTTTATCGTGGAATTTTGAGTTTTACTAGTTTTATATTACACTAAAGTTTTACATTAAATAGTATAAGCATATAATATTTTATCTGATATTAGCATGAAATCAAGTATAGACTAGTATAATTGTCATTAACTATATGATTGGAGTATAAATCGGTTCAATTTCATGTGTACCCAAGAAATAATCCACTCTCTTTCTTTTACTCTTTCTCTTTGGTTCGGCCATATTGGTAGCCTGTGATATGTATATAATATATAATCGCAGCATATATAGATATAGTTTACATTGCGATTATACTTAATTACGTGAGTGTTTGCAAGTTAATAACTGTTGCACAATTTCTAGAAACGTGTGACTGTCATGGTTGGTGTAAGAATGCACGAGAAATATTTGTGAATGAATATTTATAAGTAATTGAAATATAATCGATTTTTTTATAAGATCACACATTTCTAATAGTACTCTATGATTTTATCTCGATAATAATTTTCCAATTTATATTAGCTTCAAACTAGTGAATCAGACGCCGTTAAATATTTTAATCCAATGTCGGATCATAAATTGGAAGTTAAATGTGATCTTGTTAATATAAAAAATGTTTATGATTGATCTTATCTGTCACATGGGTTTTAATGGATGGCGCCTATTAATTGGACCATTAATATATTTATTATTCATGATAAGGGTTTTCTTTCTATTTTGATAGGATTGACACGAATATACCAATTTCGGATTATTGCAGATCTATTATTTAAATTTCATGGTCAATAAAAAATATTAATTGTTACGAGTAATGTGTTTCTTTTTGAATTGCTTTATTAGTTGTCAAAACGGTAATATTTGTGACGTTCTTTTTATTCTTTTTTATTTATGTATTTTTTATTGATTGCTTCGTTATATGCTTATCGATGTTAGATTAGGGGCACGATTGCTAAATTCTGTTGATGCAAAGCGTAGCATCGTGCAGACAATACTCGCGAAAAATATACCGAGAAAAACATGTTGTGATAACCCCTATTGAACCTCGACTCTTCTTCCACGGTTTCATAATTCTTGGAGTTCCTGCCGATTTCTTCTCATTAGCTGTCAGATTATTCCAATGACCATAAGTAAAATGTTCTAATGCATAGAACCCCTATTTAACTTTTGTTTTTTTAATATGAGAAAGCTACATCTAAAAAGCTTATTCATTAAGTTCAATTAAATCGTTTATTAAACTTCTTATATAGAACAGATTCAATATCTGCATTACGTTTGAATGAATTAGTATTAACATCGTAGATTAAAAAATTATATGTAACCTGTATCTGTCGAATTTCGCGTATTTTCTCCACTCCTGAGGATTGCTTTTGTATGAAGCCATGATTGCTTGAACATGATCAATGTCGACGACATCAGTGTTGAAGGCCTTATAAAGTTGATCAATCAATTCCCGAAGAGTAGATACCTTCCCTTGCGGTAGGTCGTTGTACTTGTTATTCTGATGAAGAGTGTTGTTGCTGTTGTTCTTGCTATTGTTGTTGTACAGAGCATCCCGAGTACACACCTCCATTATTACAAATTTTGTTCGACCTACACTCGACCTTCCCTAATGATTTTCAAATTTGTCAGATGCCACTCACGCAACGCGTAATTAGTTTACGATCGAATGACTATTCAAACTGATGAATACTCTTGATTATCAATCTTGAAAAATGACTTTATTCTCAATTAAATGTTCCTCAGCTAGTTAAGATATCGAATGTTCTACAACGACTGTACTACGTCCTCCACGGTTAGTTCTTGTTTAGCAGCGCAAGCACAGCTTCTTATATGCAGCGCAAGATATCCCCTACTCCAAGGCTTTAGCTGACTTGTTAGCGGATTATGGCAGTTTCGATTTTGCCAACGATCACTGCCCTGGTGACAACGACAACTTTAAGTGTGACTGGAATTTTTGTTGTTGTTGTTGTGTAATTGTAGTTGTAATAGTTACCAACTCTGATCATTTCAAATGTATAAGGATATATTATTATAGTTGGGTGATTATACTGTGAACATTTGAAAAGTGTATATATAAGAATTAAAGTATTTTGTGCTATGCTTAGAAATTATCTAATGGTAGTTTGATTAAAGTGTGCTGACTTTAATAAAAAGATAAATATATCAAGACAAAATAACCTAATGACTGTACAAATCGAATGGACATTCGTATCTCATGTTAATCATTCGAATTTGCTGGTACTTTAATAGTTCAACGAAATCGTATCTAGAAGAAAAAATTGTGTGGGGAAATTTTATCTTGAGGCTAGTGTGCTGAGATTATCGACTTTTTTCTTGGTCGAATAAAACTTGTTTTTTGTTTTAGAAAGAACAAGGGTTCCTTGAAGTTATACAGGGACGTGGAAATTTTTTAAAAATTTGTGATTGGGTGTCTGTCATTTTGGATAATGAAACTTCTTTGTTACGACATAGAGAATCGTCACATCTGCATGATCTTGATCTACTTGTTTCTCTTGATCTTATGCATCTACAAAAAGATAACTCACTTTCAGTTATTATATTAATTTTTTAAGGAATTAAGAGTAGCTCACCTGCAGGGTGAGCATTTGCAATAGAAACACTTGGCATATGACCGACATTGTGCTGATCTACTTTGTCGACAATAACAGGATGTTGGTTTGTATCTGTCCTTAACTTTCGATGGTGATGTTTTCCATGATAACGAATTACAAGTTTCTAAGACGCACTTGCAACTGCTTGGTGATCGACTTTGTGATCTGGGTCGATCAAAACTGTCACATAGTTATATCCGTTATTTAAAACAACCCTTAATTTTTGTATTAAAAAAAAAACACGTGTCTGCCAAATTTTGTTCGCGTAAGATTAAGACCGATATAAAACAATATGAAAAGAATACTCCATACTCAAGACACAATAGTAAGTACTGTGCAACGACAATTATGCTTATTTACAGTTAAGACTGTCACAGTTACTGACGAAAATGAAATTCCATGCGTAAATAAGTTACGGTAATTCCCACCAATAGCCATTACAACGGTATCATTAACAGGATATCCTGGCATACAATGCGACACTTAAATTAATAATAATCAAATAAATTAGGTACCTTGAATAACTTTTAGTTTTATCCTCTGCTAGTTCCTTGGTAATCGTTTGAGTTTCGTTAATGGCAGAACAACATGGTATATTTTTACATTTCTTGCAGGTGACAGATTCATTTATCTTTTCTTGCAATTCTGTCATCACTTTTGAAAATACTCGAAGTCTTTGATACGGTAATTCCTCGGATCCGTATGGTTTCGAGTTGTTAAAACAACAATACTCCTTAGGAAGTTCCTTGAAGTCTTCTAACGTCCTGGAGAAATATTTTTCGATGTCATTTGCAGGTTTCCAAGCAGTTACGCATATCCTATTGCCATCGTTTCGGACAGATACAATATTTTTCTTATTGCAACTGCAAGTTGTAGTGTCAGTGATCTTGTCACAATTGCAGTTGTAGTTGTTTTTAGTTATATCGTAGTAGGAACAATTACAGATGGGTTTTTGGCAGGTGCATCTGTCATGGGGATTGTCGCAATAGGTACTGTTGGTTGGGTTCACACATATCATTGTTTTGATGTTGTTGCGATTGTTGCAGTTGCAGTTGTCTTCGGGACAACAACATATTATGCACACCCGAAAATCTTTTTCCGATTCCTTGCAACTACAAACAAGGTCAACTTGTTGAGCTTTTTTTGATTGTATACAACTGTTAAAACATTCTGTATAAGGGTGATACATGCCATCATTTTCTATGCTATAAGACTCGTTATTTTCAGTACTCTTGACATGGTTCGCGCTGTAATCTTCATTTTTTAAAACAGCGGATTTTTCAGGATCCTCTAATACTTGCAAACTAGATGATTCTTTGGTAATTTCAAAAATTGACGATACTTTGAGACTGTCTAAATTTTTAGGATCCCTCGAAATTATTGTTCTTGGCGAGTTTGTAAAACTCTTTTGAGTTTCTATTTCTTTGTTATTTGTTACAGAGGTTTTCGTGTCTTTGATAACTTGAAAATCTTTTGCACTTATTTTAACGAATGATTGCAGACTCCTTAAACTTTCTAGATTTTTCGATTTTGGTGAATTATATTCTTTTATTATCCTTGAACTCTCAATACGATTCGTAATCGATCCCATTGTATCCTTAGAACTTTTTGACTCTTTTGCTTCTGTGGCACTTGTCCTTAAACTTTCTAAATTTTTTGATTTTCCTGAATTAAATTCTTTTATTGTCCTTGAACCCTCAGTACGATCCGTAATCCATCCCCTTGTATCCTTAGAACTTTTTGACTCTTTTGCTTTTGTGGCACTTGTTCTTAAACTTTCTGCATTTTTTGATTTTCCTGAATTAAATCCTTTTATTGTCCTTGAACTCTCAGTAAGAGAGGTAATCGATCCTATTGTATCCTTAGAAATTTTTGACTCTTTTGTTTTAGTGGCATTTGTCCTTAAACTTTCTAAATTTTTTGATTTTCCTGAATTAGATTCTTTTGTTGTCCTTGAACCCTCAGTACGATCCGTAATCCATCCCATTGTATCCTTAGAACTTTTTGAGGCTTTTGCTTTTGTGGGACTTCTCACATCCTGCGCATCCTGTTGAATCTCAAAGGTATCTTTATTTATCTTTAATTGTTTACTTTCTATAGTATATTTATCTCTATTAGATTGTTGTAACATTTTCTTCTTAGCTATTAAATGTCTTAACTTTGCTTTAGAAGCACTCTCTTTATTCATATTAAAAACATCCTTAGGAGTTTCTACCTTATATTCATAATCTTTCATCATATCTTGGCTAATAATAACATTCTTAGATGATTGACTTTTTAGAATTGTTTCCTGTGTTGTTTCTATTTTTTCCTTTTTGCTCTTATCTGTTGAAGATGATACAACCGGCTGATGATATTCCTTTACATCTTCGTTCGGAAATTGATCTTCAGCATCTTCATCGTTTACAAAATTTCTAGGAAGTGCTCCACAAGAGGAACCACAGCCTCTTCTTTTCTTGTGATTTATATTATCAGTGACATTCGAAAGTCCAATTAATTGCCTGACCCGTTTCACGACCCGTTGGAAAAAGGACTCTTTTTGATTCTTTTTTGATTTCAAATTTTTCTCTGTTTTATCATCTAATTCCTTTTCTTCCTCTTCAGTCTCTGTTATTTCCTCAATCTTCGAAACTGGCGCTGCAGTGATTGACAATCTTAATTTATCTTCTTCGATAATTACTGACTCTTCAACACTTTTTAACGCTGATGTTACTTTCTGTGTTGTTACAGCATCTAAACTTTTGCCTGAAATAACAGGTGAAGCTGTAATAGGTGATATAAATTCGCTATTAGAAATATATTGTTTTTGTGATTGATCTTTATCTTTAGATAAATGTGCCACTGACCCAATTTTCCTGGGAGGTTTATCATTATATTTTTCCTCATAATTTATAGATGATAATAGCAACGAAGACTTCTCGAGTTCGGACTTTGTAGACGGCATAGTTACTTCATCTTTCACATTCAATTTGCCAATACTTGCTTTCTCACTGTTGTTATAAGAAGAGGACAAATCAACTTCTTTTCTTTGTGAGTCAATTTTTTCAGGTAAATCTTCTTCATTCATATTGGTCTTATTTTCTTCTGTTTCCTCTTTTAAGATACTATTCGAAATAGAACATTGTTCAGCACAATTTCGCCTTTGAGAAATACCAAAATTCTTGAAAAGCGGTTCCTTTTGTTTTGTAGTTTTTATACATTTTTTCAAGATTTTATTTAGTTTCTTTGTGGAACACTGTTCTAGTTTATTATTTCTTCTTGGTGTACAATATATGCAAACGTCTTGGATCTCTGATTCCTGCCATTTTCTGTCAAGTCGGTCTTTTCGTTTATTATTACTTACGTTATACTTGTCAAACCGTTTAATGGATGTTACAGATCCATTTCTAAAGAGACAAGGACAAATTGTTTTTGTACAAGAACAATTACAGTCAATAGTACTATTCGGTATTATGGAATTATTTTTTGTAGACCACTTAACATTCATTGGATAATTGTTTTTAATATAATTTTTATGTTGTATTGATCTTCTGTTTGCATAAGGATAATTCTGAACAGTGCAAGAATGATCTTCACCATTATTGTTAAAGTAATCGAAATCTTTATTACTTTTTTCTAACTTTTTTATACCATTCTCATGATTTGTATTAATAATTGCTGTCTCGTAATTAGACACTGGATTTAAAGATGGTGGTACATACAAACCAGTTGCTGCGTCATTTGGATGATTCTCCTCCTGAGGAACTTCTTCGATACGAGACTCTGAACCGGTTTCAGATTTACGACGTAAACACTGTAATGATGATTTTTGTAATAGTCTTCGACGTTCTAATAAATTAGTGATCAATTTATTTGATGAAATTGTTGAAACACTAGCTTTTATATTTGTATCTGTTCCCGTAACGGAACCTAATTCACGGGATTCTTGTTTTTCTTTCTTATTACTGGCTTCTGAGCATATGTAAATATTTACATTTCCTGTCATTCTACGATTGTCAGTAGTAAAATGCTTTAAAGGCTTCTTAAATGATTTCATAGATTTATTAATTGTATTTGGCTTTGCCTCCAATTTTTCAGTCAAATATGGACACGTGATTTTGTTACATTTATCGACAAAAGTAGTTGGAGTGGTTGCATCATTCTTAATAAAATTTATATCATGTGACTTCTTTTGATTTTTGTATACGTTATTTGTATTGACTGAGAACGGATAGTTTTTTTTATGAAAACCATGCAAAATACTCATGGATCCATCTTCCTCAGCAAGGTTTTTAATTTGGTCTCCTGATTTTTCTGTTTTCTTCTCAGGTTGTTTGCCATTATAGCTTAATAGCAATGGCTGCTCGTTTAATAATAGTGAATCTTGCTCTACTCTGAGAATATTCGGCGTCTCCTTCACTATACTTTGCATCGCTTCCTTTATTGAGTTATTAATTATTTCCGTTAATTTCTCTGTATTCAAAGCATTTTCAGTAACGTTCTTTCTGCAGGTCTCACGATTGCACGATGTAAAAACAAAATGCTTGCCATTTTTTATTTCCCCATTCTTCGCCACTGGACTTAATTCTGTATGCTTATCCGACCAATGATCATCTACCTTTTCTTTATTTCTCTCCGGTTTAAGAGATTTTTTCCTTTTTATTTGAGCTCTCTGCTTAACATATCCATCCTTATTTAAATAACTTGTTTTTGCTGTGCCATTACGTATTTGTTGCGCTATATTATTTTGTTGTACTATATTTCGTTGTTTCATTGATTCATTGTTTTTCAATTGTTCAACTTCTAAATCCGGACTATTAATTAACATCTGATCAGGAAGGTTTGCACTATTAGATGTAGATTCGTTCTTACTCTTTTCATTATATTGTGATACATTTTTCTGTAAATTCGAATTACGTTTTTGCTTAAAAAGTCTCTGAGGACCTGAACTTGATACTTGAACATTAGTCGCCATTAACAAGAGAAGTCATGCAGACATCGCACGCATGATTCTCAGTGAACCTGACACTTATATAGCACTATTATCACATATATGAAAAGCTTGTCCGCAAATTACAAAGAAAAAAATCATATTTTGAAATATCTTAATGTCCTTGTGGACGCTGCATCTTGCGGATTTCTTGAAAATTTTCAGAATTCCTTCTGCAACACATTCCTTCTCGATTAACTCTTTTATCCCTGATCGTTAATACTGAATCATGACAGTTCGATCGACGATATTGTTGTCTATGCTGTGTTCTGTTTGACTGTATAGAAAATATTAATGCCTAAAAAATTGTTACAATAAATTTCGTAAGCACGTCACAGTTTAGCGTGATTCTTGTACATATAATTTGTATTACTAGATAGGTTAAACTGCTTGTCCATTTTCAAAGAAGGAATGACAAAAGAGTAATGAAAAATTGTCAATTTTTAAAACTGTTATTTCTATATTCATTTTTCATTATAGTTGTGCTTATACATACCGTAGGAACTGCTGCTCGTCCAAATATAGATGTCAGAATAATATTCGCTGCTCTGGCTAAACTTCTCAGTACAAATGGCGGTGAAAATTCTAAATTACTCGTAGGATCATCACCATCGCCGTCATCGATTTCCTAATTATTATTACAAAGTATTCATCCGTTGATAACACAAAAAGAATTAAAATAAACTTATTAATTACGGAAAATTGCCGTCTCAATTCACGAGAACAATGATGATAACAATCGCGTAAATTTTTTTGTTCACAATGACGATTATCCCCATATCTCTGCCTATATTGCGAATGCTGCAACCAATGTGGATCCTGCTCGTGATATGGAGGTGGCATAAAATTTGGGTCGTATCTGAAATATTTCTAATTTTTTAAATTTGTTTAAGTCTACACATTGATTTCAAAAACCTTGAAGAAATTCCTTGACTGACTGTTCCGCAAACCGGAATTGTCTGATTACAAAAATGACCTCTGATTGTACTGCAATTAGTGTGAAATTAACATAATGAGTAAATTTTACTAGACTGAACAGTATAGAGTATTATACAGACCTGGGACTGGAATCTTTTTGGCCATACATGACTAAACCGCAGCAGGTGAGATTTCTATTTTCATAACGAATTTCATTAGGATTATTGTTTTTGTTATCAATATGAATATGAGGTGCTGAAGGGTTATCATAATATTTTGAGTTCTGCTCAGAAAATGTTCTGGCCGATTGATCCCTTTCTGGCGGTAAATGATCGTTATATCTCCTTAAACTATTTCTTGAGCAATCATTCACATGATTTAATGCACCATCATGACGGCAGCTTTTGGATGGTTCAAACTTGTTAAATATACTTTTGACACTGTTAGTCGATTTTAATTTAATGTAATCGCTTTGCACATATTCTTTATGGCAATTATATTTCTGTTTATGACATTTATTAGACACGATTAGCATAGAAGGATTAGATTCTTCTTTTTCTTTATCTTGATTTTTAAGCTTGCAGCTTTCGCAAATAAATGATATCATTGAAGCTGTGTGGTGATTATTTTCTTTCATGACTGTAGGAGGCGTCTCTATGTTGCTTCGTAGACTTTTGGAATTTTTGTATTTTTTATGCCTGTGTCTTCTATGCGAAGCTTCATCATTTCTTGTCGTTTTTGTTGTTTCCTTATCTAATATATCCTGAATTAGAATATCGTTCTTAAAATGAAAATTCTCACTCTTCTCATTTTCTATCAATTTCTCAGCATATTTTTCATTAACTTCTAACTTTATCCCATGCTGATCCAATGTATCGTCAAGAGGTTTACGTTCTGTATTAGTAATAATTCCACTCCTAAGACAACAAACAATATTTATAATAAGATTATATTATTATAATAATAAGTTCATAACTACCTCGTTAACGTGTTCTCCAACTTGTCCGCAATATCTTGAAAGCTGGTAAACTTCCCAGTTTCAAAATTGCTACCAATTGAAGAATTACTTTTTACATTATTCGGTTTGTTCTGATACTCACATTTCCGTTTCGACATACGTAAATGATTTTCGGCATCTCTTTTCTCAGAGCAAACATTTGTCATTGACGATATCATTTGTCTAGGACTGAGAATTTCTTGAGCACTGTAAGCAAAGCTTCTCACGTCATCGTCCATGGACGGCAAAATAACTTCTGTACTGTTTGAAAATGTTCTCAGTGTGAATTGATTTGATTTAGCATCCGGCAAATTTGAATTATCAGATTGAATCTTAAATGTCAAGAGATCAGTTGACTGAACGTTCTTGAACTTGGCTAATTCACTGACTGGGCACGTCGACGTTTGCGGTGATCGGGAAACTCTCGGAACCGGTTTCGCTTTATTTCTCGTTATTCGAGCGCTCAACTTTCTCAACAGCGACATTCGTTTTTTATTAAAAAACGAACAACTTCCTAAAACTTCCCCTCTTATTATTTCACCGTTAACAACCGTATCTCCTCTTCCACGATCGGGACTACTAGCCTCTTCTTTCAGGAATTCTCTAATGGTATCATTACCATCCAATGATTGTTCAGATTTTTCCTGTATTGTTTTATTAGCATTCTCTTCACGTATCTCTTCACGCTTCAAAGGGTGTGCTAGTACTTTAATGTTCATGCTGTAACCACTGCCAGAATTTACAGGTTGAGGAGGAACGGTTATAAGTTGATTTGAAGTATCAACTGTTGAAATAGATATTTGATTATTCTTTGTCTTTAAATCAATACTAGCTGCACAATTGTTGAAACTTCCAGTTCGTTCATTAGACAAAATTTGTTGATAGCTCTTTGATGATTCTAACATATCTGAAGCATGACAGGACTTTTTGTAATGGAACCCATAATTTGATAGTAGATAGTCATCTGGAGATTGATTCCTGTGATAATTCAAATAATTAAGCTGTTCAGAACAAATTGGTTGTTCATAATTTTTATAGATTTCAGCAGTTGGAGGCTTCACTTGTGATATGGTGTATCTATATAAAGAACGTTAACCTATTGTTTTATGTAATTTCAAAATAACCATAGTTTTATGTATAAAGTTAAACGTACTGTTCCATTCTTTGACGTTGTTTCTCTTCAGAGAAAAATTGTGCACCAGAAGAATATCTTTTATTTCTAGCAAAATGGCGAGTTCTTCGAAAGAAGCCATTAGTTTTAGGTTCACGTCGTGTCCTCAAAGATGATGTTTGATTAACTTGAGGAAAAGATTTGGCTAAGTTTCGAGTAAAATTCGGCAATTGCTGAATTGGTACTGAATCAGTATAATAAATATTATAAACTGGCGATTGTCTAACAGATGTAAGTTGTTTCTTGATTTTACGTCGTTCCATTAAAGTAGGCATTGTTATAATGATTTCTTAAGACTTCGATTTATATTTATTGACTAGTCTCGTTGTTGTCTGTTATATCTTCGAACGATATCAAATCGGTTGATATATCTTCTTGTTCCTCTTGACAGGAAGTTGATATCTCAGTTAAGGATTCACCAATAGTCCCTTCACTCTTTTGATGAAGGCTTAAATTGATCTCTTCGGGGCACTTACATGGTTTACTTTTATTTGACTTGAAAGGATAAGAAAAATATTAATTTATTAATTCAATGATAAAACTCATACGCAGACAGTAAATTAAACTGTCATGTTTAATCGAGATTAATAAAGGTCTTTCGACGAGCTAAATATACTACGTAAAGTGGCACATAGCTGAGAGACGCTAAAATTTTTCAATTTTGACAGATAAACAATGACATAACGTCAACAATATATAAGAGCTAATTTCAAGTAATTCTTTCATTTGAATTATATGTATGTATTACTAGGATTTAATATTTTAGTTAATACCTTAAACGCGTTTATTATCTTTTTGCTCATTCTGGATATGCTATTAGGCTCTCTTTGATTTTTATCTTGAGTTGGAAATAATTGCTTAATTTCTCTTGAGTCATCAACATGCTGATAAGTCTTAATTAATGGTTTCATTTCTTCTGAATCTTCATGCAAGATGTCAGAAATTCTTTTTCTTTTATATTCATGTATTACGTCTTTAAATGCCTGAGTCTCTTGATAAGGAAGCCTTCCAGAACTTTCCTATATATGATGAGTTAGAAAAAATAAAATAATTAGGTTAATGAATTATAATTAAGACAATTAATTATTTCTTACCAGTTCAAGAGGTTTACTCAATGTTTTATTAATACCAGTTCCTTGATCCTTCATTTCAGATGCTATTAATAAATGATCTGATGTTTGAGTACCACCAGCTTTTCTCTCTTTGGCTTCTCTTTCTTGAATCAATTTTATTTTATCATGTTCCTTCAGTTCTTCTATCAATTCCGGTTTTTGAAATAACGGCAAAAATTTCTCCAACATGGGAATCGCATATTTTTTACGACATTCCTCAACCACCGATTTTTTGGCTTCTTTTCGTTTTATTCGTTTCTTCTCTGCTTTTATTTTTATTTCTCTGTCTTGTTGCCTACGATTAATATGATAGGAAACTCCATAATAAGGATCAGTGTCTTCTTTGTAGTCTTTTGGTCTTGGATAACGTCGCGAATGTCTATAAAATAATACATTATTATTAAAAAAATAGTATAACAATAATTATAAACTTACATGATTCGTCCAGATTCAGGTATTATTGTATTTGGTCGCATTGGAATATACATAGGAACACGATATTCCTCTCTTGGATGATAACGAGAAGAACCGCGTTCTCCAGGATGTTGATTATGATTATAATAATCATATCGATTGAAATAATCATTCATGTTTGTAGAAACGTTTTCATTTGCGTTATCCTTTTTTGGATTATACCATTCGTTATTCGTTGTAGCATGTCTATGACGCAAGTAATCATAATTTCTCGCTGCTTCGTAATCAACACCTTGTCGTAAATTATAATATGGCGGATTATCACCAGAACCATGACATGTCATAGGTTTAAATTCAGGTACAAAGTGTTCATGTCTTTGTTCAGGATAATAATTTTGTTCATCTTCATATCTTATATGCTTGACATGTCTGTCTCTTAACGTTCTTTCTCTATGACGATTTCGTTTGTACTTTCTTCCCCATTTCATTGCACACAGCTCTTCATTTTGTTTTCTTCTTTCTTTTTTTGGTGAAATTTCTTCGTCGGTTAATGTTGATCTATGAGAATGTTTATACTGCATTTTACAAAAACAGCTTTCAGGTTCGCTGTGATATTCATCGTACGAATTTGTATGATGTATTTTTTTCTGGCTATGCTTTTTACGTTTTTGGGTTTTATTGTACTTTCGGACATTACGTCGTACGCGTGAAGTAGTTGATATTTCCGTTGAAGAGTCTTCAGTATCGTAGGTATCAATCCTCTGTTTGGATTTTTGGAATTTTGTTTGAGTTGCTTCTGTCTTGGCGGGTGCGTCAGTAGCTTTATCCACTTTTAATTCCAATTTATTATCTATTTGTAATTCTTGTACGTTGTGTTCGTTTTGATGAACTGATTTCTTTGTTACATCTTCAGGAATGTCTGAAAATCTTTGAATTTCTAATGACCTCTGAACTTCTTGTTCTTTTCCTATATTTTCTTGTTTATTCCTGACATCTGATGTTGATATTCTACCTGCTTCACTTTGCTCTTTAATAGTTGGTCTTTTTAACTCAGCCGAAGAATCGTAAAGTGTTGACCGTATAATCTTACTTTGTCCATCTTCTTTTTTTTTTAAATCAGTTTCAAATACCATTGTGGTATTTTCTGGCTCTAATTTATTACTCGACAACTTACTATTTGGCAAACTCCATTGCCATTCTTTCTGCGAACTCCAATTTGCCGATTCCATTTCTTCCTGAATCGCAATTTTACGTTTTTTTGAAGTGCTTTTCATATGCCTCTCAGTACTCTCAGTATATTCTACAGTAGTGCTTTTTGAAGATGCACCTGGCTTTTTCAAACATTTCCTACTACACATTTTTCTTTTCTTGCCTAATAGATATTATTAGTGTGCAAAAAAGTAAATGGTTTATTTTCTTTTAGCGCAAATTTTTTATCAATGCTTTACTTACCACGAGAATTTACTTTGGAATCGGAAGTGAGACTAGTGGTACCAGTAATATCAACGTATTCATCAGTTTCTATAGGAGATGATACATCTTCACTTTCTGTTTTATCGTTCCTTGAAGTCTCATCAGTACCTTCTTCTATAGTACTCATGTTCATTGAATACGCCATTCTGTTCGTATTCTCTTCATAGGTGGTCGGCATGGAACTCGATTGTATATCCTGAATAACTCACATACATATCCATTCGTTAAAAATGTAGAATTTAAAGTCACAGATTTATATAGGAAGAAATTTCTTACAGATTGTTTAACATTATCAATAATATTCCAGGTACTCTTAAATACTCCAATATCAGAAGTTGAAGTTTTAGCATCAGTCGATTTATTCAAACTTTCAGTATTTATGCTTTTATTAAGAGAAAATGGCAATTCTTTTTCATTAACTTCAGCATAAAATGTCTCTTTGGCAACTGGCTTCAAGTAGCTATTATATAATAATTCATTACGCTAGGTATAAAATTGAGTCATGAATTGAAGTAATACCTTGGCATTTTTTTAATAATAAATTTTCTTTCATAAGGATATTTGCAACTCTCTTTCGTATAGCGTCTAGGACTCCCCTTTGATGATAATCCATGTCCTTGATGTGCCTTGTTACTTTTAAAGTAAAGATAATCTTTATCAGAATTTTCCAGATGCCTAATTTCTCTCGCTTTCTTTCTTCTTGATCGCGCTACATACTCAGAGGATCCAATTTCATTTTTTCTTAATAAACTTCTTTTCTCATTGTAATCATCAACGCAAGATGATAGCGAAGAACTTGAAGTTAATATTGAAGAGTGTGATACAACTGCTGACACATTTTTTTTCAACCTTCTCACACGCTTATAACTTTGTACCGGTACGTTTGGATGTTTTGTTTGAAGCATGTTGACAATTTTGTTCATCAACGTCGACTTTTTTTCAGGTGACTCATTTTTCACATTCGTATCTTCACTCTGGATAAGCAATAAATTTAGTTGATGGAAATTTCGAAAAAAAGGTACATTAAAATTCTAGGATAAGGAAATCATCATTAAGATAAAAGACATACTGCACGTTTTCCAATCCAAGAAATCCTGGAAAGTGCTGCCATGACTTTTTTTATACGATTTCTTTTCTTTTTCGCTTCATTCTTCTCCAACAATTCATGCTCATCCCTATTATCTAACACTTCAATTTGTATCACTTCTTCTTCTTCTATTTCTTCCGTGGACAATGACTCTGTATCTGCTATTGATGTTGATGATGTAGAGCGATCATTAGGAGTTGATGATGTTGAAATTTTGCATTTTCTTGATCTCAGCTTCCTAGTCGCTCTCACTAGTAGCCCACAGTCTTCATCATCGGTAGTAGAACTTTCATCAACAATTAACGGTTCATTGAAAACCTTTATCAGGTAATGATAATATTAGTATTATTATTGTTATTGCTACTATTAAAATGACAAATATTATGTGTGAATAATTTTTAAAAGTATTTGTCTTACTTGGGTCGTTACGTCATCTCTTATCTTCTGCGTCTCCACATCTCGGAACGGAATTCGTTGATGAATGAACTCAACTTCATCGGGTGATTCGTCCTGATAAGCTAATTCGAAATATTTACTAATTATATATTTACAGTATGTTATAATAGTCAAATTAAACATTGGCATAGACGTACTGTAACTGTAGATAGAAGAACTGCTCCAATCTGGATTTTCTATATCTCTTATCAACGTTGGTTCTTCACTTTTATCTATTTTTCTCTCGTATGCTTTCTTATCTATGTGTTCGTCTTCTCTTATACTTTTGTCTGTAGATACTTTATCTGTTGACTTTTCAAGGTCTTCTAGTTCAATATATTCGCTCTTAGGTTTTGAAATTATTTCCCCTTCATCCTTGGTTTTCTTTTTGTCTTCCTCTTCCTTCTGTTTGTCTTTCATTTCCGTTTCCTCCTCTTCCTCTATTTTTATTCCCTGTTCCTCTTCAGTCATCTCAGTTATATCCTCATCTTTATCCTTATACTTCCTTTCCGCACGATATTTATTCATTTTTTCTCGCAATTGTCTGCTCCGTTCAAGTAACGCTTCATCCTCAGAAGAATCCCTGTTATCAAAATAGTTTTTACAAATCAAACTTTCCTATACTAACAGCTTTAAGAAGTATACTTTTCTTCACTCATATCTGACAGATCTCCATAATCCAACGGAGACATACAAATAGTGCATAAATTTTGCAAATCGGAGAAACACTGTACACAAAACAGACCTACGCAACCAGGCGTGGGACATTTTATATGAGGAATTTGATTGTCTCTCTGTGCCGATCCGCACAAAAGACATAAATTTTCTTCCTTAGGACACAATCTGTTAATAATTGGACACTTAGCAGCTAGTCGATCTCGCAATGTAATCTTTTCAATTCCGGCGCTATCTGCCATACCGTACTTCCGACGTAGCTGTCTTCTAGCGAACTTCAAGAAGCTGCCCCTCGACCTACGTAAGTTGAATAAAATCACTTCAGGACCATTATAACAAAAGAACTTTATTGATCCGGATGATCAATTTGAATGGCGCACCTAATAATATGATTATACAACCATGCAGCTCGTTGCCTCGCCCTTTCCGGATGATAATAGCACATAACAACGTGTCTAAGTCTAAGACCATATGGCTCAAAGATCGCCATTATCCAACAAAGCACTATCAATGATACTATCTGAGTATATCTATCCAAATCTGGTGGTACTGGATCTGGAAGACACGGCATTGTATCCATCTGCATCTCTTCCCCCATTGGCGTAAATGCACGTACAATGCTTCTATATAATTCAGCCAGATATCCATTTCCGGCAACATAAACACCAACCGAATTTGGTGCTTGGACTTTTGATTGGAATCTCCCATGATATCGAATAGTACTCAATACCCAATAAAGACTGTAATCCGCCATCATGTGAATGCAAAGCTTGAACGTAGTTAAACACAAAAAGACGGCTGATTTTGTTAACTTAATCTTTTCACTTCTAATTAGCACAATCGATGTTAACGGAATGTATTTGTTTCTTTCTCTTGGATTTAAGGGTAGCACTGTCTCTTTATCTGTACGTGCTCTCTTTAGATCAATCTCTCGTAGATCATTAGTCAGGTAACGATTATCAAAGCGTTCGTTAGTTAACCACTTGTATCTATAATGAATTACTCTGAAATATCCAGTTGAATTATAATTAGATAACTGAACGGTCTTATAGGTATATTTTATATACAATCACCTGAGTAACAGGAACAGAATAAAGAAACTCGTGGCAAAACTCATCCAGTCAAAAACTGTGAGAAATTTATCAGTTCGTGACCTTATCTCTGTTATTATTCCTGTCGTAACTTCGTTAAGACTTTGGCTTTGATTACTCTCGAAATGGAAAGAATGAGAAAACTTGACTTTAACGTAAAACATTGCCTTCATGTGTTTGATAAATTTCTTCATCTCTGTATGGAAGATATAACTTATTCAATGAACAAAGTTAACCAATCGTCTATAGAAATGGAATGCATACTTTTCCTTACAGTGCCGACGATAGTATCGGCCACAAAGGAAACCAACATGCAAATAAAATCTAGGGGCTTCACAACGTAACATACTAGACCCACAATATATGCCAGATTGCATATACCACCGAATAAGGGACCCAAATTGGCCTTGCAATCTGCGACAGCGCCGTCGAAAACCTTCTGGCATCTTTCGAAAGGTGTGCCCAATTTTTTATTGCAAATATTAACGATACTTCCAAGCCATTGGAAGACAGCCTTAATGATTCGAACTGTTAAAAAAATAGAAAAGTTTATCGTTGAAATTATTGAATAATAAATTAAGATACTAACGTATACTGAGAATAATTCTTTTAATTGCAAGAAGAGACTCTTTTATCTTCTTCACGACAACCTTTATTGTTCTAATAACCTTAGAAATTGCGTCGCGTAAAGCATAAAAAGGTTGTTTGATTAGGTCGACTATTGCCTTTACTGCATCCTTAAGGCGTTCCTGAATAACGTGTAAATAAAAATTTTACATTAGCGATTAATTATTAATATATTTCAATTAACATAAGTGTTTTACGTACCTGACCACATGCTAGAGACTCGGACAGCACTCCAGTATTATGTAAGGTATTCTTCGCGGGTCCCGTCAAGGCTAAAATGAAGGCATAAGCCATCAAGGCTTGCCGTCCTCGTTTTGAGAAAAATTGTGGCAACAGCAAGAACACCACGCACCTGTTTAAACGCAGGTGTTGCTAATTTTTTTACTTATCGGATTCAGGATATTATATTGCAATTGATGCACAGCGTCAGTACCTAACTCGGTATGAAAATGCGAGTCCGATGGTCAATATTATTCCAAAAATGGAACACAGCATAGTGGCTGAGGATAAGGTGAAATTTAATTGGAAGACGAAGAACATGAAGAACATGTACGTCAGGAAGATACCACCAAGGAAGCCTAGGATACTCTTTAGAATGAAATTTTCAAAAGTTCCATCCGTTCGTAGGAGTACAGACTTCTTGTGGAACCATGAGGTTTCCGGGAAAGTCATCGTCTTGTCTAGCCATTTCTTTATCTTCCTTTTTAACCTAGATTCATTAAGTTCTGTTTAAGTGCATTTATTTACGAGTACTTTTGAAGAAAATCATACAATATCTTTCTATGTCGTAATTTTTGACCCAAGGCGTATCGTGGCTTAGTACCTCTTGACACATCTATTGAATTTAATTTCTCATCCATATACTTCACCTTGGCATTATTTAACGTTCTAGCTTTGAGAATCAGTTGAAAGAAAGCCATGTTCTCTATAAATATTACTCACTATAAAGCGTAATGCTAGATGGACTGATATTAATAATCTAATTTTTATTATATTTAACTAATCAATTCCAAGGTTATTAATAATCTGAATATACAATGAATATAGTAATCGCAGTTGTCATTTGTCCTATAATAAAATGCACAAGTTTATGCTCCAATTCAGAGTGCTCATTTACACTAGTACTGGAATTCATAAAATCACGACGAAATATATCGAGAATCTATAAAAAAAAAGTACGTAAATATTATGAGATGTTAAAATGAAAAAAAAATATGAACAAAATTAAAAGATTCTCCTCACCACTTTTCAAATCTAAAGGTTTTCCATTCACGTGACAAACGTCATTATAATTCACTCAAAATTCAACAGATGGCGATACCGGCAGCATTCCAGAATCGATGTACCGTGATATCGAACACAGTATACAAGGGGACATTGACCAAACTCCGAAGCTACCGAACCTGTTCGTCCGTGGAAAGAGGTATGTGGACATATGAAAGTTAATAAAAGGTTCTAAGAGATGGCGCCACATAAATCGTTAGAATATTAAAGGAGGACAGAATGAAGTAAAGCAAAGGAGCCGAAGCAAGATAAGGTATACGTCAGTAGTTGGACTGAAGGTTGCCGGACCTAGTGGCCGAGGTGGGACCAGGGGCGCACAATCTAAACCGATAGCAAGCCAGCTGTGTGCCAGCTAACAAGTACTGAACTCTATCGCGCGGCCTCGACATTTCAAATTTGGCGAAAGACAAAAAAGTAGGAAACCAAGTGACGTGTTCAAGTTTTCATAAAAATGTCGTGACCCGTTCGTTACATATTCGTGATGTTCTTCCCGTAAGGGAATCGGCATTCACTGTAGTCCAGTTACGGATACGAATGTCGTAGTTCAGTGGAACAGTGTCTCGTATACTTTACCTGTGGTGCACCTGGTGAACCTTCCTACGCAGCCACTATGACAACGAGAGAGCTTTACGTCAAGGTATGTATATAATATGTTATAACCCACTCGTATTGAACTTCTTCAACTCATCTCAGCCTCGTTAGGATGAGTTTAAAAATGAAAATCAATAACCGACCGGTCTCCTTCGTACTATATGATTATATTAATGTATTTGTCAACAATTGAAAGAAATCTTGGGGTCTATGTTAGAAGCCTTGATATACATTATTTTATAGTGACAACTGTAAGATCCTGTTGTTGTTTCCGTTCGACAGTAATTTATTTAAAAATTGTATTACTTGAGGTATCAATGTTTAGTTAAAGTAGCTGTTTAAGGGATGAAGCAAATTTAAGAGTCGCTCCCTTTAAGGTTATCTTGGTTCCTTTATAAGTGTTCATGATTTACTTTGTCATTCAGTTGAACAAGAGTTGCCCCAGGTTACATCACTGGTAATTAATACATTTTTACCCTTTGCTGTTTATTCAGTTTCAAGGATTGTAATGCATTTGCTAATTTTTAGATGGACTGACATCTAATGCACGTTATTTTATAGAGAACCATGTAGAAAACATAAGGCAAAAGGTTTTCTATAGGATGTTAGACGTTTAGTATTTGATTTAAAAAAAGCGAAGCAACAATACGTGAAAAGGTCAATTCTCGCTACAACAAAAGGCCGCTTACTTCTGTTTACCTGACTGGAATTATTTCAAATGTATCACACTACAAAGAACCGTAAGATATCCTAACAGGATATACACAAGAAGACTAAAATTTAATTAAATATAAAGAAATGTTCGAATGCTTTCATATTTGAATTTTCAGAAATTATGTTCCAAGCCTCTTTGATGACAAAATTATTACAAATGGCTTGGCAGATCAGTCAGCATTGCTGCCAGCCGACGCGAGCATCGGAACCCTTTCTCTTTCCCGGTTGAAAGAAAAAAAATCTACAACGGGCTCACCGAGAAGACATAGAGTCCCGCAAATTTTCGCTATTCTACATCGTTTCAGTAGAGTAGAACTCGGATCCCATAACGGCTCTTGCTCTATCGGTATTTTGTCCATCTTGCGTCCATCACTATATCCCTTTGTATACTTAAATATATATATATACACACGTATGTTCACACACACGACTTACACACACTCAGCAGGCAGCGATCATTAAAAGCGTCCACCTACAATGCCGACCGTTAACTTGAGGCACCCAAAGAGTTCATGACACTTGCCACCTTACCGGAATCCGTCAGCTTATAGCAAAAATGGAATGTCCAGATACGAGAGAGTGTAGGAATATTATATAAAATTCAAGATAGAGAAAAAACGTAGATGGGAAACTTGACCCCGATAGTTTTGACACGGGGCCACCGTGTTTCCTCGTATAGGTCTCTATACTCGGTAGACCACAATCGATTTTCAACAGCCTGTATAAATATATACAGGGTGGAACTGATCCTGGCACCAGCATGGCTTTACACCCCTAAATGGGGGCAACAGAAATCAGGAAAACTATCATCGGAAAAATGAATAGACGAACGCACCTATGCGATCTTGCTGTATGTACATATAGTATTGATAATATGTATATACATACATGAATCATACTCTGAACTGCCTCGTGGTGATAAGATATTCGAGTGACACCCTCT
The DNA here is from genome assembly GCA_030142225.1 of Pachycephus smyrnensis. Classification (NCBI taxonomy): domain Eukaryota; kingdom Metazoa; phylum Arthropoda; class Insecta; order Hymenoptera; family Cephidae; genus Pachycephus; species Pachycephus smyrnensis. The sequence goes on from JARQST010000738.1 coordinate 60,358, forward strand.
TTGTGCAGTGACATCATTTATAAGATACTTGGAACATTTGTTAGATATTCTTAATTATAGTACTAAAATTAAATATTCCTTATCATGCTTATCTAGTCGTTAACTCAGTACATCACAGTTTTACCTTGATACTTGCATTTTTTCCTAAATAATTAATACGTATTGTTTTCATGTAATTACTGAGATTCTTTCTTCTTTCTACTTTTATGAAAGACTTAATATTTTAATCCAAGCATTTATGTAGTTTATTGTATATACAAATGTCTAACAGCTATGAATTGTTATACGAGGCAATGCTAAAAGGGTACGTTGTATAGATTCACTAGTGTTAGAACATTAGAAGTTATGGATAGAATACTACAGAAGCCGTAGATCGTTCTTGGGTTAGAAAAGCTCAGACACAACACAGACGGTAGTTACATTCAGAGACGTTTATATTAATTTCAACACTAAATGTAGCAGAAAAGATTTGGAATTAGTGGCAAAAATCATCATACAATGATACTCATATCTTCAACATTTCGGAATCTCAGTTTTAATGAATGATTCGGCTACTCTTCAATGACTGTGAGAACCGGCGTGCTCCACTTTTTTTTACTTCTTCTTGAAGACACTTATACACAGCAGTAATATAGTGATTACTATACCAGAGTAGAGTATAGGTAGCCATTGCCGCAGTATCGTGTAGAAAGCTTGGGAACGGTGTCTTAGGAATCTTAGTAAAAGCTGAGAAACAAACCGGGATGAAAGAACATTGCACGAGAAAGGGAGAATATCATTAGGCTTATGAAAAACTTCGAATATATATATATATAGAATATAATAATGTAGTATCAATCATGAGAAATAATTTATTATAGTTTAAATAAAAATCCAAGAGAGTTTTTTATACGAGTGAAAATCTCTCTTGGATCATTATGCAAACTATAAATCCACCTGGTATAATCCAGCATGTAGTGATATACTGCAGTACCGGTATGAAGTAAGAACGTGCAGTAATAACTAAAACATCACGATTCTCGCTCTTCGTTGTTTAATCGTGATTACGTAAGGTAATATGAACGACATTTTTTTTAGTTATCGATAACAATACCTCTTTCAGGAACTCAATAACAGTTCTTGCTTCATCAATGAATACAAAATTCGATACTAATATATCCTGTGCTTGATTGATCGAACAATGCGTACTTCCTACAGTGGTATTTTGACATAATACGCTTAATGTTGTATTTGTAAATTTGTACTTGTTGCAAAATAATGTTGCCACATTAAAACGTGATGTTTTTGTAAAAAGTCACTGTAATAACAAATCGCACGTTACTGGAATATATTTATTTGAAAATTATTGTACGCGCATCCACGCAAAATGTGCTTTAAAACAAGGCATAGGTGACAACTTTTATCAAAAGATGACAGAAAATGACAACATTTTGAATTTTATTTTATTATCTATTAAATTTCATAAAATATGAATTCGCCTTGTGTAATGAGATAAGCTAATAAAGTTCATGGTCGCATTTATCTACTTTTTGTTTAGTTTAATTAAGCGTACCTATGTCTACTCATCCGTAATACAATGTGTGACTAATTAAATGGCGTTTCAGCTGTGAACTCAGGATAGTTTTTTATTTCTTTTTTGAGTGGTTATGTCCTACAGGGATTCTTATTGTTCTCACAAGTCGTAGTTGGTCATAGAGACTATATTAATATTTTTGAAGTAATCATGACATAAAATGGCAATTAATTGCCTGAAGAGTTTCTTCTTCTTCTTCATTATAGAAGAGTGACCTTCAATTTTTATCTATCATATATAGATCTCTGTTTATTTATATCCTGTATGATTCTTTTTGGTGAACGTAGCAACCGTTCGTTTTTCTAGTTTACCGTTACTTAACTCTTAAACCCGTCCATTCTTTTGATGGAGTTTTAAAACTCGTCACCAAGGTGCGTCCCATTGTTTGCGGCGAACCTGAACGTATGGATACGTGATTCAATGAGTGATAAATAAAAAGATTTGAAAAAGTCTATTTAAAGATTGTGATTCTTGAATTATTCATTACCGAATTTTCTGCGAATCTATGTATTTTATATTTCTACTCATGAGGTAGTGCATACGTCATCCATTAAAAGAATTTTCGTAGGAATTTTGCAAATGATGTAAATATTTCTAATTTTTTATTTTCTTTACAGGAAGCCAGGGTGTGGGTGCCCCATCCGGATAAGGTCTGGGAAGGTGCTACTATATTGGAAGATTATAAATTGGGCCATACTAGCATAGAAGTTCATACTGAAGACTCAAACTGCAAAAAGACATTGGAAATCAAAAGCGATGCTGATCTACCGCCATTGAGAAATCCTGATATTCTCATAGGAGAGAACAATCTCACGTCACTTTCGTTTCTTCATGAACCTGCGGTTCTTTATAATCTACAGATACGATTTCAGCGGCATTGTATTTATACATACTGTGGGATTGTACTTGTTGCTTTCAATCCATACAATGAATTACCAATTTATGGAAATGATACAATTTGGGCATATAGAGGTCAGGCGATGGGTGATCTGGAGCCTCATATATTTGCTGTTGCTGAAGAAGCCTATACAAAATTGGAAAGGTAATTTAATGTTAGATTGTTTAATTGATTCTGTTGTTTAATCAAATTATACGAATTTTCTATCAGGGAAGGACACGACCAATCCATTATTGTTTCTGGAGAATCTGGAGCTGGTAAAACTGTATCAGCCAAATATGCAATGCGATACTTTGCAACAGTTGGTGGCTCTTCGACAGAAACACAAGTGGAAAAGAAGGTTTTGGCTTCGTCACCCATAATGGAGGCCATTGGCAATGCTAAAACAACCAGAAACGATAATTCTTCAAGATTTGGCAAATTTATTGAGATTCAATTTAATAAGAATTACAATATTACTGGCGCTAGTATGAGAACTTATTTGTTGGAAAAGTCCAGAGTAGTTTTTCAAGTAAGAATTCAATTAAAGCTTTGATATCACATCTTTAGACTCATCTATAGTTCCTTCTCGTTATAATTCTATTCGCAGGCGAATGAGGAACGGAATTATCATATATTTTATCAAATGTGCGCTGCTGCTGAACAACTCAGTCATCTTCACCTGAGCTTCCAAGATGAGTTCCACTATCTCAATCAAGGAAATAATCCTGTTATAGAGGGCGTGGATGATTTAGCATTATTCGATGAAACAATCACTGCCTTGACGATGCTTGGTTTCTCGTCAAGGCAACAGGACGATATGCTGCGTATTTTAGCGGCTATACTTCACATAGGCAATGTAAATATAGTTAGTTGTGAAGCTCAGGATGGTAGTAATAACTCGGATAGCGAAGGTTGCGATATTTCTGTAAGTATTCACAAAATTTCTTTAACAGTGTAATTTTCTTATTGAATCTACAATAAAACTTCTATTCCATACAAATTCCAACAGCCGTCCGATAGGCATCTACTGATCATATCCGAGCTGCTTGGAATAGATGTAAACGCCATGAGAAAATGGTTGTGCCATAGGAAAATTGTTTCAATGAGAGAAGTTTTTTTGAAGCCGATGAGTGTCGAACAAGCGATCGGTGCAAGAGATGCACTTGCAAAACACATCTATGCCGAGCTGTTCAATTGGATCGTAGCTGGAATTAACAACTCTTTGCAATCTCAGAGTAAGTCGCAGTCGTTCATCGGTGTTCTGGATATCTACGGCTTCGAAACATTCGAGGTCAACTCGTTCGAGCAATTTTGCATCAATTATGCGAATGAGAAGTTGCAGCAGCAGTTCAATCAACACGTTTTCAAGCTCGAGCAGGAAGAGTATCTCAAAGAGGAGATTGAGTGGACCTTCATCGATTTTTACGACAATCAACCTTGTATCGACCTCATTGAAACTAAATTGGGAATATTGGATCTTCTTGACGAAGAGTGCAGAGTATGATTCATTGGTCTTCTTGGAGAACATTACAGACTATATTGATATTATTTAATAAGAGACTCAATTGATCTTAACAGTTGTTTTTGTCGTTGTATATAGATGCCAAAAGGTTCGGACTCTTCGTGGGCTGAGAAACTTTACTCAAAATGTGGAAAATCAAAGCACTTTGAAAAGCCACGATTTGGTACTACAGCTTTTCTCATTCATCACTTTGCCGATCTCGTGCAATATGAGACTACTGGATTTCTTGAGAAAAACCGGGACACTGTTATGGAGGAACAAGTTAATGTCATGCGTAATAGTCAGGTATGCTGATGATCCAATGTTTTATTTTTCTCATCTCTAAACAACTAGCACTTAATTCATTAATCTTCTTGTAGAACAAGTTATTGAAAAAGCTATTCTTCGGTGAAGATCCTAAGCTTACAGTACCAAACGTTCGAGTGAAGGTATCGGCACAGAAACCAATGATTAATACGCCTAAGCAAAATAAAAAGACGGTAATTACTAATCAGACGATTAGCATTATGTAAAACATAATAATTTCTACGAAAATAAAAATATTCTGTTACGTATTTTTATGCAACAAATTTTGTGTAGGTTGGCTCGCAATTTCGAGATTCTTTAAACATGCTAATGGCTACCCTGAATGCAACCACACCCCACTACGTGCGCTGTATTAAACCTAATGATACCAAGGAGGCTTTCGAGTACAATCCAGTCAGGGCCGTACAGCAGCTTCGTGCTTGTGGAGTTCTGGAGACTATTAGAATATCTGCTGCTGGTTTTCCAAGTCAAAGAACGTATGCAGATTTCTTCCAGAGATTCAGGTGTCTCTGTGCATTTAAAGAAATACGTAGAGATGATCTCAAGGAAACCTGTCGACGGATTCTTGCTACTTATATTAAGGATGAGGATAAGTTTAAGTTTGGAAAGACAAAAGTTTTATTTCGGGCGGGACAAGTTGCGTACTTGGAAAAACTTCGTGGCGAGAAACAACGAGATGCTTGTATAATGATACAGAAAACAGTTCGTGGTTTAATATGTCGCAATAAATATAGGAAGATACGCAAAGCTGTACTGGGTCTTCAAAGACATGCTAGAGGTTACTTGGCCAGAAGAAGAGCTCAGGCAGTACGAAAGGAACGGGCTGCCATCAAGCTTCAGGCTCGTATCAGAGGATGGCTTAAGAGACAATGGTTCTTAAGAGTAAAGCAAACTGTTCTTGGTCTTCAAACTTATGGTAGAGGAATGATGGCGCGTAAAAGATATCAATCGATGAAAGACAATGCAGCTGCAACTGTCATTCAGAGATTCGCTAGAGGTTACCTTGTGCGGATGGCGTGCAAGAAGAAGTTGGAAAATATCATTATTGTTCAGTCTTGTGTCCGAAGATTCTTAGCTAAGAAAATATTCAAAAGATTAAAGGCTGAAGCTCGTAGCGTGGAACATGTCAAGTCTTTGAACAAAGGATTGGAGAATAAGATCATATCTTTGCAACACAAGATTAACGAATTGGTAAGTCCAGTCTGATTTTATTCTATTTAAGCATATACTTTTTAAATGTTATTTATTAAGTTTATATTTTTGTAATCTAGGCAAAGGAGAATCAACACCTCAAGGTCGCTCAACATGAGATTCCTGAATTGAAATCAAAATTGGAAGGATTCAAGTCTATGGAGACTGAGAATAAAAAGCTGAATGTATTGTTGATTGAGAAAGAGAAGGAACTTGAAAAAATGCAAGAAACTCTCCAACGAGAACAAGATGAGAAAATGGATCTGCTCCAGGTTAGTCTCTGCTTGGTAACAGCCGCCAATCCAGAGAAGAATAATTTAATTTTTGTTCTGTTCTTTTTTAATGAAGGACAAGGAGAGAAGTGCTCGACAAAATAACGAAGAGAGCAAAAAATTGCTTGAGGAGAATGAAAGATTGCAGAAAGAACTGGCTGCAGCTAACGAGAAGCTCAAGACGAATCTACGTGGAGCAGAAGAGAACCTGAAACACAGACTAGAACAGGAGAAAGATCTATTGCTATTGGATCAGGATCAAGATCGTGGTGCTTACCAGAGGTTGTTGAAAGATTATCATGATCTCGAACAACACGTCGAAGTCCTGGAGCAAAAACTCGCGCTGCAAGTGCCTGGTCACTCTCGCTCCCTTAGCAATGCATCCAGCAGCAGTGGGCAGATTGTCTCAACGGAACAACTTCCACAAGACGATCAAAATATTGTAAGATAATTATCACGTAAAAGATCATTGTATAAACAATTCTAGATCGTTTATAATTAACGGAATATTTCATCTTTTTTTCTTCTAGGATTTTGGTTACGGTTCTGTAAGATCTACGGCTTCTTCAACGACTCCATACTCCAGAGTGGAAACGATAGATTGGGGACAAGAGCGTTCGGGTAGTCCACCAGATGGTGATATCCAATCTAGTAAATCACTGTCAGAATCAAATGGTCCAGCTCATGCTCCTGTAGATGTTGGTCTTGTGTTAAAACTTCAGCAAAAATTAAAAGATGTCCAAAAAGAAAATGGTAGGCTTATCAGAATGGTTGAAGATTTGGAACGCGAGAGTCCTGAAGAAGGTTCTAGAACTCAGGATACCTTCAGGGTAAATATTACAAATCAAATATCTAATCTGTTTTATTAATTTTTTGAACAAGTCTTGTAATGTATGAATTTCAATTCAGCTTCAAGAACTTGAAATGGAAAATGCTAAATTAAGGAAGGACTTAGGCTCTCTCAGGAAAACCGTATCTGAAGCTGATTCAACAACTGCTCAACAAACTCTCATGGGTATGTATCACTGCTTTAACAACATTTATTTCGAGTAGTTACATTTTACCCATTTAGATATCGTGTAGATTAGATAATATATTATATTGGAACAGTAATCGAAGTAAGTATGAGGAAGTCGCAGATCCGACGGCGTTATACCATTTATCGTCTAGGTAGGAATAACTGCGACCCAAAAAATATTGTCTCACGTTTTATCATTCTGTTATTATTAAATGTACACATTCTCACTGAATCTACAAGATAATTTTTGATGTGCTACCACTTCTTGTGATTGCCAGGTCAATTCGATGCTCTTCAAGAAGAACTTGAAAGAAGACGCGAGGAATGTATTCAGTTGCACAGTGTTCTGGCTGATCACACGAGAAGAATGAAGAGCCTTGGTTCTAATTACGGACGCGACGTAGACATCATTAATGAAGATGGCGAGTTGGTTCTGGCATTTGAGGCACAGAAGAAGATAAATAGGTAATTATTCTTTATCTCACACAAAATTAAAAGCGTCGCTGATGCTTCATTCGTGTCTAATCGTACGTGTTTTGTCATTTGTGCATGCCCTTCGATTTTCAGTAAACTTAAAACAAAACGAAAGTCTTCGATAAGAGAGTGAGTTTAGTAGATCCCCTTGATATGCAATCATAATTGCAGTTTTGATGTGATACTTATTAATCATCGTATTAGAATTGCATTACTTAGATTACAAGCCACTTTTCTCATGGGTCTTTTCTCCCTTTTTTTTTTGAAGACAACTTGAGGACGAGCTTCAAACGAAAGAGAAAGGTTGGCGAGCACAGAGGGATGAATGGCGCGCTGAAATAGACAGACTTCAGGAGGAGATACAAAGACAACAAAAATTGTTATCTGTCAATTTAAGCAAAGCACCTCAAACTCAGACTGAAGCATACATGCAACATGAGATCACAAGGTTAACCTCTGAGAACTTGGATCTTCAAGAAAAGTTTGATAAGATAGCTGAGGAGTGTAGGAAGTTCAAAAAGCAATGCAAGATTCTAGCGAAACGTCTCAAGGATGCTGGTTGTAAGTATATTTTTGTAATACTATTTTTTGTGTATCTTTCGGGGAATATTTCTTTCTTTACAATAATTAAATGTGAGTCTCTTGTCTTAACGCTCTCGAAGATGATGGTGATGAAATTCCAAAGGAATGTAAGGATCGTGCTTACATGGTTATGGGTGCCGGTGAGTGCGCCATCTCGAGAAATCATCCCTCTCATCCTCCCTTCGTTATTATATAATCTTCATAATGAATCAATATCATACAGTCAACTCAAATTTTGAAGATTAAATTAATTAATAAAAACAGTCTATAATTTATTATCTCTTTTACAGTCCCTGATAGCATAGAATCTGGTAATGATTCTGCAATTGTCTCCACTACGACTACTCATTCTTCAGCAGAAAGCGGAAGTAGTATGCCAGCAGTAAGGAAGAAAGAACGTGACTATGAGGGAATGTTTGAGTTTAGAAAGGAGGATATTAAGCTCGTAATACAACACCTGGTTATTGGTACGTTTCTTGTCGTTCTTGTCAAATAACACATACAATAGTAACAATGTACCAGCAGTATACATACTGATATTATATACTTGCAGATCTAAAACCAAGAGTGGCAGTAACATTACTCCCTGGTCTTCCAGCATATATACTATTTATGTGCATAAGGCATACTGATTGCATAAATGATGATGATAAAGTCAGAACCTTATTGACAGGCTATCTAAATGCTGTCAAACGTGTCATTAAAAAACGTGAAGATTTTGATTCAGGCGTTTTATGGCTCAGCAATACACTCAGATTATTGCACAATATGAAACAATATTCGGGTGACAAACCTTTCCAAATAGAAAATACACCAAGGCAGAATGAGCAATGCCTAAGAAATTTCGATTTGAGCGAATATCGCGTAGTTCTTAGCAACGTAGCGCTGTGGATCTTCAATAATATTGTGACAAATTTAAAAGAACGTATACAGGCTCTCACTGTGCCAGCTTTATTAGAGCACGAAGCCATTTCAGGATTAAATTCCAATAAACCAGGACGTCCTCGTTCTTCATCAATGGGTGAGGAACCTGAATCCACTCAACAGAAGCTAAATAAACTACTTGATGAGTTAAGTTCAGTACACAAGATTCTACAGTACCATGGAGTTGATCCAGAAATTGTTACTCAGTTGTTTAAGCAATTATTCTACTTTATGTGCGCAAGCGCTTTGAATAATTTATTGTTGAGGAATGAGCTTTGCCATTGGACTAAGGGAATGCAGATTAGGTATGAATTATCAATACAGTATCAATTACTTTGTCATTGCTGATATAATTTCTTTTTATGACGTACTTAATGATTCTTATTAATTTTAGATACAATCTAAGTCATTTAGAACAATGGGCTAGGGATCAACGTTTAGAACCAGCTGCGGAAGCACTTCAGCCAATTATACAAGCCGCTCAACTTCTACAGGCTCGTAAAAATGATGAGGACGTACATTCAGTTTGTGATATGTGCAACAAACTCACGCCCAATCAAATAGTGAAAATATTGAATTTATATACACCAGCGGATGACTTTGAAACTCGTGTACCAGTTTCTTTTATTAGGAAAGTGCAAGCTAAGTTGGCTGAACGGGGAGAGAATAATGAACAAGTAAGTAAAAGAAATGATTGTGTACAATTATTTAGTTTCAAGCATATATATATATATATATATATATATATAAATAACAATATGTATTTATCTTCTTTTTTCAGCTTCTGATGGATCTGAAGTATTCGTATCCGGTAAGATTTCCATTCAATCCATCAAATATTCGACTGGAGGATATTGAAGTGCCAGAAGTACTTCATCTTCCGATGCTCAAGAAGGTCTAAGACATATAATAGAGGCAGGGTGTATGTAGAACCTTAATTTAAAACAATTGATTTAATTGAATTCGCTTAGCCTATTTATTGAATGATACACATGCCGGATAAATTATAACCTACGGTATAAATTATGGATTGTGTGCGGGTTAATTCATATATCATGTTTTATATATTTTTTTTTACTCGAGTAATTTAAATTTTACAAGACATCGTTCTGTACTTAAATGGAAATAATTAGGAAAAAGTACTTGCGCCATCTTTATCGACGACTTCCAGGTATAGTATATTATAATTACCCTCAGTGGGTGTAAGGAAGATAATATTCAAATGTTTGTTATTAGTATAGAGGCAGATGGGCGATCAAATGACTTTAGAAATGATATTTATGAATGTCCGTGATGAAAGAAAACAGCATATTTAAAAATCACTGGCGAATTTATTGTATAAAATATAATGAGAAGTAAGTAGGTGTCATGGCCGATAAAAATATGGCGCATACAAGTTTGTAGGAATATTGTAGGATATATTTATTGCAATAATGTATTATAGATCCGTCTTTAATTGTAGTTTCATTGTGTTAATTTTGCGGCTAATTTTGAATCGGTTTCCATCGCTTCCGGTGACGTTTTATGATATCGTCAATCATACGTAGAGATGCCGGGTACAAAAAAACAGACGGAAATCCATTTCTAATGTAATAATATGTAAAAAGGGAAGCGAGCAAGAGATATATATTGCGTTGGAATAGATTGTATATTTTGTGATACGAGATTGAACTGTTGGGATATTTGTCGATTATTTAATTGGCCTGAGAATGAAAAAAGCAGATGTGATTGAGTGAGAGAGGTACAATGCATATATATATATACTGTTATTATTTACTATAATCTAAGCGTACCGATTGCGTTTTGTGCCATCTTACGAGTAGATCAATATCGAAATTTCCTATTTAAGTCGGTCGATCTGCGCCTTCGACATCGTTTTTTAAGGAACTGGGGAGCACGAATAGTGATCTAGATATTCCAATCACAAGAATCGTAAGTATCAGGATTTTGACAGAGATTTTTCCCCTAAACGCAGTTGACGGCACATTCGGCAGGAGTAACAATCATTTTGATACCATTTTTTAATTGAAACATCTGACCTGAGGATTCGGATGTTGAATTTGACGTAGGTGAACATTTTTGTCGGGTGTTTTCTTCAGTTTTGAATTAATTTTTCCAAAAATGGTGTCAAAATGAATGTTAATTTTACAGAATGTGTGGTCCACTCTGCTCAGGGAAAGACCTTTGTCACAACCATAATATTTACGACGTTCAGTTACATTTTACTAGCTTGGTAATGCCAAGGTTCTCCCAGTCTCCTTAATTAATCGCATTTCAAACACAAAAAACGTAGAAGTCATTCGCATGAAATGTAATAGATCAGATCGGTAACATTCTATTTCCATTGTTATCAGGCGACTTGATGTGACAAATTTATTTGTTCCTGAAGATATAAATAAAGTATCGTTGATGAAATTTTTGAATCCTCTTTTACATTGTACGTAACAATTTTTCAAACAGGTAGCCAGAAAAGGAATTGGTCAATATCAAACAAAAATGAATATAGTATTACAATATCTTTTATTGTATGTAAATTAACGCTACAATGGTAAAGAACGTGTGGCTAAGGAGCATGTGACGTAAGAGTGAGGTGTCTTAGGTTTATAATAAAAATTAGAAATGCAAATGAAGCAAATGTTAAAGCGAAACGACAGCTTCCGATATAATTAACCGTCTCGTAAAAGAACATTTTATTAATTATGCTTGATTGAGAAAGAGTTGATTATTGAGCAGCATCGCTCGGTGATCGTATGTCATCAATCTTCAAGATCATTTTTACCAGTTGAGTAGCTAACAGGATTTGTTGTTTCTTACTTGTCAATGATTCAATGACATTTTGCACCTTCATGTCTGTAAAGAACAGTTTCTTATTGAGTTCCTGGCTATCTATTCCTGTGGATGTCAAACCCAATAAATTAATACGTACCCGATGTACCGTTATTCATGCAGTCGATACCCAGGGCGGGATTGTTCTCTGCCAGTTGACGTGCCTTGGCTTCTGCTAAACTGTCTACCGGAGATAAACCAGCATTCTCAGCAAGAGCCATCGGGATGGCTTCTAGCGCGTCAGAGAAGGCACGGAATGCGTACTGCTCAAGGGAACTAACTTTGTCTGCGTGTGCAGCACAAGCCAATGCACAAGATATTTCAGCAGCACCACCTCCGTAGACGATTCTCTCGTCGGTAACCAGATTGCGAACGACGCACAGTGCATCGTGCAATGAACGTTTAGCTTCCTCAATGATCTATAAAAAATGACAGAAGAGCATATAATAACTTGATCCCGTGCTACGAATTTTTTTTTGAAATATATCAATTTTTTAATGATTTTGTTGTACTAATTCTGTTTATGTTCAATCAATTGATTAGGATTAGAACTGTAGTGTACAGATTGTACTATGTTGATTTAGCAAGGTGTCTGGACAGTTGAATGCATTGATAAAGGCATCGCTGAAATTCTCCTTGCAGGTGAGAATTTAAAATAGAAACGATTAAAAGTAATTGGAGCAATTAAAAGTTATACCATTTTGTTGCCGCCACGAATAAAGATGGTGACTGCACGGGAATTTTTACACTCCTCAATAACTAGCATTCGGTCTTTGGTAGTACCAAATGTCAATTCCCTGACCACTCCAGCATAGCCAAGCTTGTCTGCAGTCAATTCCTCAAAACGAGGTACAATTCTACCTCCAGTGGCAATGGCGATCAACTAAATAAACAAAGACATATTACCAGAATTCTTACAAATAATAAGAAGTTGACGATTTTTTACCAATTAATATATACCCTCAGCTCTCATAATCTTTGATCATTGGAACCACTGCAAGGAGCGGATATCAAGAACGATCAATTTCCCAAAATCTTTTATTCCTTCACAAATCGATTAAACATCGACTTCCGATTGAATTTCAAAACTGAAAGAAACTGATCGAATCGATTTTCCTACTCCTTACCTTCCTCTGTTGCGCTTTGTCATCATAGGGTAGAATATTATCATTTGAGGAATTATATCAATTTAATAATTACTTCGATTTCCGGTCCTCCGACCCACCTAACGGCGGGCAATTGCTTTTGCAGTAGAAGATGATTTGCCTCGTCGTCAAAACCCCATTGACAAATTGCTAACGTAGCACCAGCATCCTTGACTTTCGTTACCATGTTAATAAATGTGTCGCGCTCGTAGTCACGAAGTGCCTTATAATCTTCTACGGAAGTGACATCAAGCTTATGCTTGGTCTTTGGCTTAGGTGGTTCAAAGGGACAAGTCAAAATAGCAAGCTTGACATTTTCCAATCGCTGTAAAAAAAGTCAGAATATTGTTAAGTAATAACAGTAAAATTATGCTATAGAGCATTAGCGTTTTGACAATAAAAATGGTGTACACAATGCTCTTAGGCATTTACTACAAGAACTGTATAAGTGCCTCATTAAAGATCATTGACAAATTAATCTAGCAAGGTGTCTGGTCAGTAAGAGGCATCAGAAGCAACACTGAAATTCTCCTTGCAATTTCTGTGTGGCATACAACGTGAAAAAATATGAAATTTTATAATTCTATTACCTTAGGCATTTGAGGATGACTGAAGTCTTTGTCCACTACGACACCTCGAACAAGCATGGTGTCTTCTAGACGACCCCCGACCTTTCCTTCCACTTTGATCAGTTCGAAATTAACATCCCGCTTTTCCAGGTCAGCGACTGCCAATACAGCATTTACAGCGATTTCAGCCATCTGCCTATGACACTTGTTTATGCTGAAAATAAAATTAAACAAGTTTACTTATTAAATATGTGTATGACTATTATTAGTTAAAGCTTAATTAGATTACAAAGAAGTACTTCTTACATTTTAGATCCAAGAGTCGTCATAGCAATCTTGATCAAAGGCTCCAAATCGTTAGGATTCACTGGAAATCCTTCGGCTATTTTGTCAAGCTGCTTTGAAGCACACTGTGCAGCCAGTTCAAAACCATCTGCTATCCTAATCGGATGAATGCCTTTATCCAATAATTGTTCTGCTTGCTCCATTAAAGCACCAGCTAACACTACAACGCCAGTAGTGCCATCCCCAATTTCATCATCCTGTGATTGTGAAAGCTGTACCATCAACTTAGCAATTTCATGATCAACATCCATGTTTTTCAAAATTGTTGCTCCATCATTGGTAACAGTAATATCGCCGTCAGAGCTGACCATTAGTTTATCCAAACCTTTTGGACCCAGTGATGTTCTGAGGATGTTGGCAATACTGCGAGCTGCCAAAATGTGTGACTATAAACAAACAATAAATACTCAGCTAAATTTATTATAATAAATAATTATTGATCAAAAATTATATTGTATATCTCTTTTATTTTTTATAAAGAGTAAAGGAATAATTATCATTTTTATGTGAATACATTTCTAGCTCCAAAGGAATGTACATTTCCAGGTGACCAAACAGATACCGCATTCCTTTTATGGTCAGAACATAAAGTACTTGTGTCTCAGTGTGTGTGCACCCATACGTGGGTCATTTTGGAAATTCATTGTACGAAATCACTTAAATATCCGAAAAATAGGCCTATAACTAATTGCTCATTAATATAAAAACTAATATTAAACTAATTTATTTTTACGAATTATGGTCAATCTTTCAAGAATTTTCAAGTAGCATTGCCATGTCGTGGAAGCCGCCATCATATGACCGCACGTGTTTCAATGAAATCCAAAAAATTATATATCTCGTTACTGAATTTAACATCTATAAATTCATCAAAATATATTAAGATCAAAATTTTTGTTTTGCAAAAAATATCCCGAACACCTAGAATGCACACAAATTTGATATGTTCGTGTTATGGAGTCTAAGAAGCCTCACCTTAATCGCATCATTGCCGGTGAGTCTTTTCTGTTTTTCTTGATCCCGCAGAATGATGAACGGACGACCGTACTCGTCGAACGCAATAGATCCCGGAAAAGCAGCCATTGGTCCTTCTTAGTTATACAAATTACTTGATAAAAATCAACAAGAGCAGACACAATTTCATGTACAAAACTCTAAGATACTCATGGAGATGTAGCCATGTTGATCACGAATTTCAGTAGACGGAATGGAAAGCATTTGTCATGAAGAATAGCGAATGTGTCGCCATCTGTTCTCGACCATTCTAAATGGTGTGAACGTAGCCATGAATGTACTGAACCTCTTTCAAACAATAAATAAAAATAAAATCTAACATCCTTCCAACCGACTATTAATAAATGAAACTATCTTAACAAGATTATTCCTATTAACACATTTCAACAAGAAACAATAAAAACCATTATTTTCAAATATAAAAACAATTGAATATCGGGTTCTTTCCTAACCGATATTTCGACTAATTGAAACTGGATAGTAAATGTTATATTGTAGTATCATGTATCTAACTATCAGAATAACATAATACGTTGTCTGAAACGAAATATGTGGTATATCAATCCCCTTTAGAATATTTATGCTGGTTCTAGCGTATCTCCCGTGCCCACTGTGCCTAGTACTTGCCGGACACAATGTCTCATAATCCTGGCCCTTTTTACTAGTATCTCCTCGGTATATACGCAGATCCCACATAGCAAAAACATTCAGTGTCCTCGGACGTCCTCGGACATTCCACGGCCATTTTGTCCTATGTGCGATGATATAAATATAATAATCCGTTTGCTACGTATGAGTATTTATTCCACATCGAGTTATTATTCATGTACTTTTCAACATTATATTCGTGAACATTACACATATATACTGGAATGAATTATTCGATAGAGGTACTTTTGACTCAAAGCCTAGTGGCTTGACTTCCTATTGTATATATTCCATAATGAATCGTACGTATGTATAGATGCAGCCTGTACACTACCTATCACCTCGAGTACTAATTATTAATTAAGTATCACATATAACATTCTCATTAACAACAACACTCATTACATTCCCGATATATTTTGGAAGGATCTTATGCATTAAGTACTGTTACACTATCATATGCATCTGAACGTGTGTCCTCGTTTTCGCCTGAAAGGTGTAGAGGATATTAAATCTCGGTCTTCGTCCGCTGCCTGTACCGCCGTTGCCTGTACTTGGCGCGAGACTCGACCGAGTCTCTTGATTACGACAAAATAAACTGGATAAAGCATGATCTTTTGACAAGATGATCAATAGGTGGCAGCACCACGTATAAATATAAGATAAACATAAAAAGATCCCGTCAGACCTAAATAGGCCAAGTGATATGGGATTCAATTCACAAATTAAATATAGATCAATACATACGTACGACTGATTTTAGATTGGAAGTATATATATAATATATGTGTGTATATATATACGCCTCGAGAAAATATATGAATATTATGGAAATATATAGAGCTTAAGTATACATATGAATCGAAGATAAAAATATAATTTCAATAGAACATCTCGTAGTAACATTCAATATGTCGAGTTTTTTCTTTTTTTCTTCTTATTTTCTTCTTTATACTTTCTTCTTTACCGCTTTAGGCATTCGCGTGATATGTTTTACTTTCCCTTATCGAGTTTACTTTTAATGTAGGAAACATCAAGATTTTTGATATACGATGGACACGCGGAGGTTGCACGGCTGTGATCAGAACTTCTGTATGTCTAGGAATTATTGTTTTCTCTAGTGATCAAGTAGTTATTATCATTTTTTTCCACTTTTCTTCAAATAGATGTACACACGTCTAAACTAATTATTCTTTATATAACTTCAGTATCCATATTCTCCTTGTAAGCGCTATTAACGAACGCGTTTTTTTTCTTTTATATAAAGTAAAGTATATTTGATTCTGAATTTAAGAGAGAAAAGAAAATAAAACTAGACCGCAGTCTCCATATATTAGAAATACGAATACTAGGTCTTTTTATGCTCTTATTTTTTCCCGTGCATCCTCCATTTTACGTTACTAGCGCTTTGTGCATATAGCTTTATAATAATTTTACTTAAATATCGACAATTTCCTAGATAGTAACGACGTTACTCTGATATGTGTTGTATTATTCAGTCGCAACAATGAAAAATGGAAGCCGTGTCACGTGCCGCAATTTTTATCCGTTTTTAGGGCATTTCTAACTTTTTTATATTTTCTCTTCTTCCTTTTAATATATTCTTTATCCGACGCATAATTTATCTTTACCGCATTCCACGCGCTCCACGGACGGAACGTAAAGCTTTAAACGTAATTAGGAAAACGTAATCGACGTACATATTTAAGTTCACGACAATTAAGTAGACATTTTCTCCTTTCGTGTTTATGCAATAATAGTAGTCGACCTCAATCGGATTTCATAAAATTCAATTACTTTAGGCAAAAGCTGCTCGCTTGAAGATGCGATTTCCTTGATTGGTAATTCGCTTCTCACCGGATGTATACTGTATGATTGATTTTATCTGATCTGTAGCAACGGGTCCAATGCAGACCAGGGGATCCTTGAAGTAGGAACAGACCTGTGTGAGAAAAAACATTAATTAGCCTCAGTTAATATTAAAATTAAATCAGATGATTTTCAGGTAAATTATTTTCATACAATTTTTCATTATAAATTATTAATTCCAAAATATATATATGTATATACTTTTCGTGGCACTTGTCGATGGCGTCTCTGAAGCTGGCAGCACAATCCACGACTGATGTCACATTCGCCAGACATGGTGCACTCCTCGCCTGCACAATATCAGTTAGTTAATGTTCACTGAACATTATGTGTACGGATTTTTATATTTTTTATGAAGTTTATCCTTACTGTATTGTTTATTTGATGTTACAGGTGGCTGACAGGAGCGTGATTCTCCGCCAGCGACGTCGGCGCACATAAGACCAGTTTCGCAGTCATTATCTCTTCTGCAGAGTTCACCCTGTTTCAGTCCGTAGGGAAAGATGCAAGTTCCGACCACTGTGAAAAATAGATAAACAGAAAAAGATAAATATATATCTGAATGCGCTAAAAAAATTTTTATGCTTTTTTGTTCAATCAAGAGACTTGGTCGAGCCCGTCGCCAAGTACAGGCAACCGGCTGTACAGGGCACGGCCCGCCGAGTCTCTTTGCCCGAGTCAACTCTTGTACCTATGTTTGGAATCAAATATCTTATGAACTGCAATGTATGAGAAAAAGTTATTGACACATTCATATAGGAATCGAGGGTTCTGAGTTGATTGCCACCAAAGTCAAAGAGATTGGTGTACGAGATCAGGGCGTATTGAGAGGGCGAGCGAGATCATTTTATTT
>JARQST010000738.1:78468-93993 GCA_030142225.1 Pachycephus smyrnensis
TATAATTTAATTGTCATTCAATAATTTATACAAAGTTAAGTGATTCCTTATCGAGTACTACTTGGCGGGTCCGTGCAAAGATAACCACGGTAAAAACCTACTAACAAACATATAGTCTTAGAATACTATTAGTACCTTCAAAGTAAGTAGTTTGAAATTCCTGGCACGGACCCGCCAAGTAGTACTTGTACCTATGTACTTGGCATTATAATATGATTTCAATATTTTTTGTATGTTGAACAATAATGTAAGAATTCATATCAATCCTGTACTTGGCGAAGTTTTTTACACGAAAGTGTTTTTGGGAGCGATATATAGTTACCTCCATCAACGTTAACGCATACAGAACCCGGACAGCAGTGTTCATTGATTACACATCGTCTGCCGTAACAAGGTTCCTCTGTTTCTTCTTCAACTGCATTCCCATAGGCACTTCCATAGCCTCCGGATAATTGTCGCTGAATTAAAAAAAAACTATATTATTAATATGACACTGTGATAATAATTCTTAATTATTTAGAATAAAATTACCTGTAGATATGGCGACCTGCTCAAGTATCCTCCATGACTTCCATAACCAAGATTAGAAAGCATTTCAGGACTGAAACGATTGAATAGACCACCCCATGCATCGACTTCACCATACATGATGCTTGAAAAAACTACCAGTACTAACATCGTACCGAAATTTGTCTTCGTCATCTTCAAAAAGTGGTGTTTTGCTGTTAACAGGCTTCTGAAAAGGATTCAATGAGAAAGATTAATGTTATTCATTTTATTATGATTATTTTGAAGACAATTTTTTCTACACTTACAATACCGTTCACGCCCTAGACAACTTTTATGCCTTATCAGATGTTCTCTAAATACTCTTTGCCGATGGATAATGAGTCAAAAAATCCTGCAGACTCAAAAAGTCAAGTCTGATCTCGGTTCAACAATGTTCAGGAAGTTATTAAACCTTCTACGAGGTTTAGAAGAGGACTGAGTGCCGGAGGAAGTTTCTTCACCAATCTATACTCCTACGCTATTCCGGCTTCCACTGTGCAACCGCATTGTTACACGCATGCGTAAGATCGTTTGCTCCCCGGAAGGAGTAAAATTATTAGCTTCCCTCTCTCCTTCTCTCTCTCCCCCTGATTCACGCTTTTTCGACTTTTTCTAGGTACCTCAAATATTCATTTGCATCCTCACTTTAAAAAATAATTATCGCTATTTTGGTTGTCTCCCCAATGACAAATACTAAGCGCAACAAAAATCTCATTACCCTAAGAACAATATATTAGAAGTTAAAACAAACAAAACAATCCTTTTTATATTGCTTTAATCGTATGGAATAATAATAAAGCTTCTTGATTTAGGATATTATGTCAGAATCGTGTGAAATTTTACGGTGGCGTTAATACTCTCTCTGTCTCTCTTTCTCGCGCGCTGCTCTTCTCCATCCTCATCCTTTTATTTTATCAAACTCTCTCTTGCTCGTATTGATCCAAAGTGGCTCGCGTTCCTATTGGCTGGCGGCCGAACCGTTTCATCACACAGGTGTACATATTATATATGTATAATTTACATATGTCTACGTCGCAATATTGCACAGTGTACTAACTCCACAGTATAACTTATGTACGACCCTAACACCCCATATATGTTATAACCACCTGTCTATCTAAATACCAAAGTACGCTTTAAATACATAATCCACCTGAACGCACATGAATGCGTGATTCACTTACGTCAGACAGTACGTACATGAGCTCGGCCAACCCATGTAAGGGGGGATGAGGCTGTGTAAAGGGTCAAGGGTGATTCAATGTCGCATCAAGGGAATCGAGCCCTCTTTTCAACAAGGAAAAATGAAGAATATAAAACCAGAGTAGCAATACTCGTATAAAAATATGTTTAATAAATAATGGCTAATAAGACAAATAAATAAGGCGCT
This sequence comes from Pachycephus smyrnensis, assembly GCA_030142225.1. NCBI lineage: Eukaryota > Metazoa > Arthropoda > Insecta > Hymenoptera > Cephidae > Pachycephus > Pachycephus smyrnensis. Next base: position 80,408 of record JARQST010000738.1, read on the forward strand.
ATATATATATATATAATATCTATAGAGACGTATGCACTTCATAGGTATATACACGTGTCATAAGGTCATTTATGATAGCGACCTTCATTAGGTCGTACCCTAAGTGCACTCATAATTGGAATTGTTTCTCGATATCGTTCTTATCAATACAACGGCATTGTGGTTCGCAATAAATTAGTTTTCATTTGTACATTTATACAGGAGAGGCTGTATCAACGCTTCATTGGGTTATCAGGGCTATCGCCTCTCACTCATCAAACGCCAGTGATACTATGGAGCCATGGCTTGAAGAAGGTGGTCTTCATATAGACACCAGGTAGATATGGTGCTGCGCATTTTATTCCATGAGAAACGGTACCGACGAGAACCCATCTGCCATCAGGACGTTCCATCACCAGTGGTCCACCACTATCGCCCTTTGTGTGAAATAAAAATGATAATGGATGAGCAAGGTGCTGGACTCTGGTCGTAAACGGAAGCCGTTTCTTGGAGGGCCATTCAGTATCCACAGTCATTCTTATAGTGCTGCTTAAAGAGATGGTGATATAATAGTAGGAAGTAATACGATACCTCACAGGAGTCCTTTTGACCATTGGCGTATCCTGCGCACAGGAAACTGTCCAGAATACGTTTAGGATGATCAGCGGTCTGGAACATTTCCTGACAGACCGAATTCTCCATTATAGGTACTTGGACCTCTTGCAGAACCGATGGAACTGCACCCTCTTAAAAAGTAAATTATGATTTTTATTTATTTTTCTAGTTGAATTTATATGGAGGGGAGGAGAGCGTTTTACGAATTCTTAAACGTTTACTTACTATATTTCAAACGTCCCCAGCCTGTCACTGTCGCCATCCTTCCAGTGAAATCTGCATCGTCATCTGGCATACAAATTGGCACGATGTGGGTGTCGAATTGAATTGGAGTTTCCAATTCCAAAAGTGCCAGGTCGTTCTCGAATGTTGCCGGATCGTAACCCCTGTTAACTATAACCCGACGTACATTACGGGAAACACTACGTTTCGGTTCTAACTCGCCGGATATGTCGAACTCGCCGAAAACAGCAACCAGAGAAGCTAAAAATCTTAACGAAAAAAAAAAACATGTTATCTACCATATAAAATTTTCTATGTGGTAATGAAAGTAGTAAATAATAATATCTCGTAATGCTTACCCTGGCTGGCAATGCGCTGCAGTAACCACATACTTATTAGTGATAAGAACGCCGCCACATTTATTCTTTGTGAAGAGTCCAAGCCATGTAGCTTCGCGTACTAATACCTGCCAAGGCCATTCGCCAAATCTAGCACGTTTTCCACCAACAATCCTTCCAGACTTCAGTTGCGGTCTTATACCACATTCTGAAGAAAATCAAAAAATATCAAGTCCATCTTCTTCCCCATATGCACCAGTTATCATAAGGATGGACTGCCTTCACCCACCTTTTTTAAAATCCGGAGTAGAAGTAGGTTTCTCAGTTGTGGTAGAAAGGATGACGGAGGTTGAAGGTACTTCCTCTTCTTCGACATATTCAATAACAGCTGCAGTCGGAACTGTAGGCTTCCTTGTGGGTTTTGTTCTCCTGGTAGTGGTCTGAGGTCTCTTCGTAGTTACACTATGTGGCGTAGTTGGTTTAGGTCTCGTTGTCGTGGGTTTTCCTGGACGTACTGGTCTATCACCAGAAACGGGTCTAAAAGTGGTACTAGAGAGTCGGGTCGGAGGTCTCCTGGTGGTTACTGGTCTCTTGGTAGTGACCTGAGAGGGTTTGGTTGTTTGAGTTGGTCTGCGAACTGGTTTCCTGGTTGTACTAACAGCGGAACTGCTGGTTGTAGGTCTCCTCGTGACCGTCGGCGCGCTTGTTGAGGCTGAGGAAGTGTTTCTCTTGTTGTATACGACATCCTTGAGGTCGTCGAAGTTTTGTTGAAGAGACTCAACGATCTTATTGACAAATACATCAACTTTGTTGGTCAAGACATCGTCTTCGACGAATGCCGGTGTCGGTATTTCGTTCTCACTTACGAGTTCGATGTCAGGATAACCAGTGTTATTAAAAGTCTCTACTAGTGTAGGTTTTTCCTGCTGAGATGCTGGTACTGAAAAGTTGAGGTTGGGATTTCTTACTGGTGGGAAATTTATAAGATCATTAGGTGCTGCTGTCTCTTCTTCACAAGGAGATGGGCTGGTTGTGGTAATAATGTTATCTGCTACCACAGGATCCTTTAACACGATTGTGTTATCAGGGTTCAGGTTGTCTTGGGGCCAATTGAAATTTGGATTTGAAGGTTTCAGATGAAAGCTGGGTTTCTCAGACCAACTTGATAAAGTTGTCCACATGGTTGTTGGTTTTTTGGTAACGCTGTTAGGATTCTTTGTGGTTACTAACTCATATTCTGTATCATCATTAGCTACTATAGCTTCTGGAGTGACTTGACTCTGCGATACTGAAGGCTTAGTACTGGTACTACCCTTTAGGCTGACACTGATGTAACTAGTAGACACTACATGGTTGTTATTACTTGCTGTATTACTTGTAGAGATAAGTGTACTGATATTATGAGTTATCGTTGTGGATCCATTAGGTTTCTTCGTAACTCCAGGCTTGGTTGAACCAACAGGTCGTCTTGTTGATGTTTTTTGTGTCGTTGCTGTTGTAAATTCAGTTCCCAGTGGTCCAAGTACTATAACGGTTGGTGCTGGTGGATTGGTAGATGGTCTGGTTGAGAATGATAAACTACTAGTGTCAAAAGTACCTTGAGTACCCGCTGGTCTAGCGGAGTATGTGTTTGGGAACAGGACTTGAGAATTACTTGAACTTCCAGTAGCTTCGGTAGGTACAGTTTCATAATTATAATAAGTTATTTGTCCTGGTTTATAGAAAGTGTATGGAAATTCAGTAGTTGTTGTTGATGGTCTAATAGACGGTCTAGTAGAAGGTCTAGTTGAAGGTTTTGATGAGGATACTTTAATGATAGAAGGTTTATAAGTTTCATCAACACTGATCCAAGTGTGAATAGGACTATTGTTCTGAGATATAATTTGAGCATCAGAGATAGAAGTAGTATCATTCAAAATAGATATTATATGATTAATTGAAATTTCTTCATGTTCTAATACATCATCTTTCTTATTTCCAGACTGTGCATCATATGTAATAGTAGGTACTCTAATTAACTCTTCTTTTTTATCAACGGTAGTAGACATAGGCGTAGTAGATTCCGTCCTGAGTGTTGAAAAGCCAGAACTAACTCTTAAGCCTCCTGTACCTGCTGTGAAGACCGGTTTCATAGTAACAGAGGTTTTCTGATTGGAAGTAATTGCCATTGAACTCGTGGACTTCTGAGTGGTTGTCAATGGCTTCTCGTTGCTCGAGATCTTTTGAGTAATAATAGGTAACCAAGTACTAGCTGTGATTTTGTCAGTGGAAGCTTGATTCTTCTCTCCAGTAGTTCCTTGAGTTATCAATGAACTAGAGGTTGACTGCGAGGAACCATTTTGATTGTAAATCGGTTTTTTCTCTTGGATACCAGCACCCTCTTTGATACTAGGTTTAAAAAGTTCATCAGGATTATTAGTCTCATTAAGAGTGGTACCATTTTCATTGAGAAGAATAGTATCCGCACTGCTATGATTATTCTGACCCAAACCCTGAGAGAAAAGTGCAGGAAGTTGATCTACAGGATCAGCGATCTGCAGAACCTGATCTGGACTAAGAAGAGTAGTGACTGGATTAATTGCTGAAGTGTCTTGATGGTCTTGAATATCATTATTAGAGTCCGAGTGAGTTAATAATCCTGGAAGCCTAAGATCATCTAAAATTCCTTGCTGATTTAGGAGTACTGGAAAATCCTGTTCCAAATGACTGAAGTCAACCTGAGATGGAACCTGTGGCTTCTCTGCATTTTCATCACTATCCGTGTAATGAGGTGAATGGTGAAGTGGCATGGTAGTTGACGAGGAAGTCTTGGTATTCGAAGCTGTCTTAGTACCACTAGTAGAACCGGAAATATCCATTCCAACAGGTGTTCCATCAGGATTCAATAAGATCGGTATGTCTGGTACATGATCAATCTCATGAAGATTCAATAAATCCTCCGTACTTGGTCCTTTATCCAACGTCTCTTCATTAGCTTGTTTAATTGGCAATTGACAACAAGCACCAAATAAAAATCCGTCCATACAAGCACCAACAACTTCACCATTGCGTCTGGAGCACTCATAATTGAACATACATATAGCTGGCTGATCTGACTTGATCGTGGAGGGATTTGTAGGTTGGCACACCTTAGGAACTATCCTGTATCCACCAAAGAGTTTTCTACCTACAACATAACAGTGGCTCCATAAAAATCCATGACATTTGCATTGATATTATACATGACTGCGCATGCGCTAACGATCAACAATATATCCGATCAAGATCATTGAACGCGGAGGTTGCCAATGGTCATTGTCTACAGGATATTCAATTTCTAGTCGTATACTTTAGAGAACAAAAGGTTCGTTTCGAAAAATTCTCACGCGTCGCCAGTAAACTTGATATTGAATTTGAAAAGCAATCGTATTTTGTATTCAGGTTGAAAGTGGAAAGTCTCATGTACTACCTGGCTCCCTAAAGCCTTATGAGATGGAGAGCTCATTGTTATTCAATTCGCGGATCCATGAATTACGATCAAGAGAAATCTGTCTCCTGTCTGGGGCAGTCGACGCGGTCGGCGGCGATGCCAGGCGTCGGCAGTGAGGCAGTCGCCAGAATAACGAGATTCTCTGGGTTGGGAAAGATTTTTCATTGGAGTTCAATCGGCAATGAGGCAACGAATAAAAACCTCAATCCGTTAAATGTGGAACTAGTTTCAGAACACGCGCATCAGTCAGTTGTATGCCATATTCTTGTATATATAAATAAATATATGCAAGGGTTCTATCTGGGACCAAGCTCCACAAAGCGGTCTAAATAAAAAAAAATAAGAGCTGGTTTGAATGAGAAAAAGATATGAGTGTCATATTCGGGAATGGACATATTGAATCTGCAATAGCAATGAGTGAGATTCGCTGTAAACGATAGATAAAATAAAGAGACCTTTGCATATACGTTTTCGCATTACAGTTAAATGTTTATTGAACACAAACTTATTAATTATGTATTACAATTGAATATAACAGTGGAAAATTCTCATGTCTAAGATGCTTTTTGGTTAACATTTTTAAGAGATAGAAAATATGTTATACATAATCCCCAACTCTTAATGTCACATATCTATCCATACGTACCTATCGAATTTACATTATTTATTCTACTACATATTGGTTCTGATCGTTGTCATCTATTAGTTTTTTATTTCATCGAAATATTTTCGTACGAGAAATATTTTGAATTTGACAGCGGAAAAAGCATCATAGCGATGATTGGAAACTTTTTCAACTTCACATGAAATTGTCCATTACGTGCTACGGAATGATGGGAGCTGTTCGTAAACTTGCTTTGGGTGCACTCTGAACTCTTAAAAAAAATATTGCTACATAGTTTTAACTATTAATGCGAGAGAGAACAAAGAGCTCCGAGTGCATCTTAGCAAGTTTACGAACAGCCCCAGGATGAGCATGAAGCGCACCTTGTCCTGTTTCTAGTATACAAAAGCCGCTGAGTTTAAAATTATCGCTGTGATGCTTCCTCGACTGTCAAAATCAAGAAATTTCTCCTACGACAATTTATCGATAGAACAGAAGTCTTGTAGATGCAGAGGATTAGAATCAAGATGCAGTAGAAAAATGAATGTAAATTCTATACGTATGCTATGCATAGGAATGCTATATGGACAGTTGGGAATTCAGTCGTGTATATTTTCTATTTCCTTAAAATTTTTTTAACAAAAAAGTACCTTAGATATTGAAAATTGCCGCTGTAATATTGAAATATGGTAATTAATACAATAATTTTGTGTTCAATGAACGTTTAACCATTCCTTCTTGAAAATGTTTATAGTAGATTATATACAGATTATATATATTTAATCGCGATGTATAGATCGAGATATAGGCATATCTGGATCAGATGCAGATTCAATATGCCCATTCCCGAATATGACACTCATATCTTTTACTCATTCAAACTAGCTCCTATTTTTTTACTTGGGGACACTCATACATGTAAGCTAACAATGTTATTTATAAAAAAACTAAACCTTAGGGCATGTAGCATTAGAGTCCTAATCTATCTTAACTTAACGTAGCCATTACCAAGCCCTTTAACAGTGCCGGGTGCCTAGCATTGGAAAAATTGTAGAAAATTCGGTGTGAAAAGTACCTTTATGGTACCGGAAATAATCCTTACACCAGGAACTTTTTTAAGTCCTTTTGGCATTAATATATCTAAGGGTTACTTCGGTGATTATTTTCAATGTACAGTAGCTGTTTCAGTAACAAGTGTCTACTTTGATGACAATCACACAAATATTTTATATGTAGTGGCTATTTCGTGACCATAAAGTTACCATTCACATTGAATTTTCCAAAATTTTTCCAATATTAGATATCCGGAACTATGTTGGGCTTGCTAACCCACACAGCACGTTATATAGCAACAATATTGTAGAAATGTTGCTTTGCAAGATTACTAATATGACAGTTATGCTGCAGCAAAGTGGTCACAACATTGCTATATCCTCTTCCTGGCAGAGATTCTGGCAAAATTACTGCAATATTAAATGATAATATTTGCACAATATGCATTTATATATTTATTTTCGTATATAACATATGGTCGGTTCACGAGTAAAATAGCTTAACGTGACAGATGGAAAAGTGCGAAGTCCCTAGCGCGAAACACGTGTTTGTATAATCCGTCTACGGGAACTTGCTAGAGACTTCGCATTTTCGCATCTGTCACTTTAAGCTATTTTACTCGTGGACCGATTATACATCAAAATAGTTGTGATATATATATATGCGTATGCGCTATATACGAAGTACTTAAAAGCTTGCTAGCTAATGGGTTCTATGTCGCATATTTTTTATTGACCAACTAACGACGAATGATCATAAAGCCAATAAATAATTAAGCTTTATCATTTATGTATTTGTCTTTAAATTCAAATTATAAATTATAATCGTGTATTAAATGTAGCTAAAAATAGCACTGCAATATATCCGACAGTATGTAAGAAATATTATTTATAGTATATTACAATGAAAGATGTATGAAATAATTCAGAAATATTGCAATTGTAATACAAGATTGCAAGCTTTGTGCACTGTTGCAGCAAGATTACGTGCTGTACGGGAAAACTCACGTGGTTCGTTTAGCTTAGAACTCCAATGCTAGGTTTTATTTTACTAAACACTCCATGGTTTAGTTTTTCTTTTTTTAAATATTGTAAGTTTGACTGGATGAATCGACCTTTATGGTATCTTGTTACGAAAGTTATCGATTTTCGTACATATATATATATAGATCTAGATGTACTCCGACAAGTACGTAGGTTTCTTCTTCTTTATCCTTTGGTGCACGTAGGTTTCACCTGTGTTCCTAAGACTGCGTGCATATTCCCAATACGATGACCTACTCTACGGAATCGTCTCCATATGCCTCCTCATTAGCCTTTATGGATACATATACTATATGTATATTGCATACAATACCTACCGAATGCTTTTGTATACCATTTTTTAATATTCCCGCTATACACTACATATACCGTTGGCGAAATCGTGTCACCGTTTAAAAATGATTTCACAAGGTGAAATTAATTTATTGATTAGTCATTAAGGTATGGTACCCCTGAACCTAGTGTATACTTTCTTTTGTGCAACGTCAGGTCCAAACGTTTATTATTATTATTATATTATACATCGATTACACGAGGGATTCCCCGGACGGAAGTTTCCTGTGGATCTTAATTGGTATAATATGATTGATTAATTTTTTATGAATTTGCAAAAATTCATATAGTTAATTACCTCTACTGTGTGGTACGTAAGAGACCGTGTAAGCATATGTGGTCGCCAGGAACATGAGCAATAAACAGATACTTTTCCTGGGAGCCATCTGCAAAACAAAAATATTTACGATAAAAAATTAGTTCATAAGTCTAGGGAAAACTTTATAAAATATAATTATATATTTAGTTCAGTATAAATATTAAAACTTTATATATGACTTTACAATGTGGTATTTTTATTACAGTCGTACTGAATGGCATAATAGAAGCAAAATCCCGGAGTTGCACGACACTATCATTAATTAAGATCATGGTAGAGAGATTGAGCTTTAAAATGCATATAGCATGTAGTATATATAGAATGCAAGTACTTTATTTTTATATCTTTTTTAATTCCACAAATGCGTTTTAGATTGGACAATGTTCATTTAATAATCGGAACATGGAATTATTATTATACAAGATAATGCCGTAGAATAGCAATTATGATTTTTATAATAAACCCGTTTATTCAGTAAAGCCAATCCTCAAAATCTGTATCGCGTGTATCGATACTCACGTGCATTTACATATATATATATCAGATATGTGTATAAAATTCCGTTACTTGCGAGTCGTATGTATATTTATACACACACATACATATATGCTATGACATATATGAACGATGTTAAACGGTAGTGAGACCGAGACGGAGAAACACTGGAAAGTAATAAAAAGAGAGAGAGGAAGAGAGATAGGAATTCAAAGAATTCAGGAAAAAGGAAAAAAAATAGGAGAAGATACAAAAAGAACTGATTGTGAGACTGGAAACGAATATATAGATAAATAAAAAAATAGAGAGTCAGTGATGAATGGTTGACGATGGACAAAGAGAAACGATGTTGTACCAGTTGAATAATCCTGTTTCTATTAGAAATACTAGTAACCCAGTTACCAATTGTCCATTTTACATTATTATTCCTCTACGTGTCTTTCACCAAGACGTCAAAGTCGTTTTAATAAATTTCGGCTACCGGATATAAGAATTTCTGTAGACCCTAGTGAAACGCTTAACTTCCTGTTATAGAGATTTGTCGAGGCGCCCGTAACCCGGTTATCGTAAACGTTCGTCTCATTCGTCGCGTGTCGTTTCTTTCGACCTGTCTATTTAAGCTCGATAAATTTCTGTTAACTTCAGTATATTGGAGTCCTGCATTTGTATTCCATGTCAACCAGCTAAATATATAGAAAGATGCATCCGAACGAATGAAATTGAATGAATTTTAACAAACACATGTGAATTTCCTTGTGCGTGCATCAATATTTATGTACCCCAAAGAACGTGTAAATATTCATTTTACGCGCCTACACATTTCTCAATCTATTCACACTGTAATGCCGGGAAATTTGAATTTCACGTTTCACCCCCAGCTCAGTGTTTAACCATACTCCATTAAGCTAATTGCTAGGCGGCATTTATATTCTACTGCTATGGAGAACTTGAGTGCAATATGTACATATATAGCTATGTATATCTATACTTCTCTTGTATTATGTTTATATATACATATAAATATATCTAAGGGCTGTTTCCAGGACATTTTTACATATGTAGTGGCGACTTTGAGGACATTTGGTTGTTTCCAGGACTGTCCTTAAAGAATTGTATATCTAATGGCAGTTTTTAGCATCATAAAGCGGACAACCACACCGAATTTTTCCAAAATTTTTCAATACTAGGCACCCGGAGCTGTGATGGGTTTAGAAATGGTTACGTTAGGTTAGTTTAGGTTAGAATTCCAATGCTGTGATAATCCAAGGTTTAGTTTTTTTTTTTAAATAACATTTCAGTTTGCCGTTGTGAATGCCCCATAATTGGCGAAGTCCTCGAAACAGCCTTTGGACAAGTTTATATATTTACATACGTATATAATAATATACATACGGTGAGAAACACTTTCCTTGAAACAGTTACGTTTTGTCTGTAACATTTTCCAGTTTCAAGCGTCAAGATTAATGATTATAATGCAGTTGCCAATTCCAGCTATATGTATATAACATATACAATATATAACCCTGAATTTATAAAGAATTAGAATCAATATTAACATAGTGAATTACAAGTCGAATAAAAGAAGATAAAGAGGTAAAAATAAAAAAGAGTCTATCTAAAATAAGACATCGATCATGCAGCTAGTGCGAACTGCCGGTGCCGTTATAACCGAGCGTCTCTCGTATTACATATCTTCAGGCTCTTCAAGCTTTTGCTTTTCCATTCTTTTTCCACGACATATACGTAACAGCGTAGGACACGTGTGTATACGTTTATAATGGTATATATGGTATTTACTAACTCACTAACCACCTGATCAGATGAGGGAGCTCCTTCCTGGAGTTAACGCAATCGGGTAACTGTTCGACTCTTTTTCGTGTCTCCGTGAAAGACCTGTTATCTTCGAAACGATATAAAGAGATAAAACAAGGTTAAAGAAATTGTAGGGTCTACCAAAATTTCAGATAAATCACATAACACTGAAAGCTGGTACAGAAATTGTGGATATTGCCGTTGCCAAACTTTCGCCCCAAATTCCTACTGGTACTGCGTCATGTATCTCCAGGAATCCACTTTAAAAAATTTTTACTAGGACTTTTTTTACTTTTGTCTTTGGCACGGTAATCCGTTTATCTTTGAGATAGCGTCAGGGAAATATCTTAGCACTTCCTGTTCTTCCGTATCCTCAGTTTATGAATCTTTACAAAAATTCTTACGCGTTCTTGAACAACAGGTCTTCGGGATTTGACTAAAGATAAATATACACACACACACATACACATACACAAAATATTACAGATGTACCTTGGAGAAAGCTCAGTTCGGTCGTCTAGATTATCGTATCTGGGTGACCCGATTGCTCCGTCTCGGAATGACTTCCTTGTCATCGTGAACTCGAAAAACGAAATTACCTTCTCTAACTTACTTCTTAATCGAATTATCTGTCTATCCATTTGCTTATGCAATCTTCTGCACCTTCATTGTTTAAGTACTCCATTTTTTCATCTATCCTTGTACACTTACTCCTTTAGACTCTTGTATTATAATATCAAAACCGTACATGAATATAAAATTATCAGGTCATCCCATAAGTAATGCGGTATTTTCGTATAGTGCACAAATAGCTGAAAACAGCATTATTTATGCGATAGCCTGATAGTTACCAATTCCATTTATCTAAAAATAGCTCGTCTCAAAACGCCACTGTCCTAACCTTTAATCGTACAAGTTAAACCGGTGAGCAAGTCGGCGCGTTAACTATACGAATTAACGAGTTCATCGGAACGGTGGCAAAGCTGGTGCGCGTCGTCAACCGTTACGAAGGCTGAACATAGTCATCGCATACCTAAGTTAGATACATGGATTTTCCATGGATAGATAGTAACCTTCTTTTAGATATAACCGAGGAAACCACGTGCGTAGAAGATGAATAAAAGATACAGAAGATGAAATATGATTTTAACAGAATAAATTATCTATGTCAGAAAAGAGTAATGATGAAGGTATATAAACAAAATGTTTGGTACTATATATATATATATATATATATCTATTCATTTCCAAGCAACTATTATGGATATTAAAGAAGAAACCCATAGAAATCAACGAGTATGATGATAAAAAGATCGTAGAGAGGCAGCGGAGCGTACAAAATGGTCACCCATATTCAAACGCCTCGTTTACTCTGGGCCAAAGGCACCAAGTCAGCTTTCTCCAGATTTCATGGCGAGATTACCTTCCGCATGATCGTGACCGATTCTCGATCACGCCCTGGTTCCGGTATAATGTGTTATAATGCGTGTATATGTAACCCACGCGAGATCAGTTATTCAGTGATCGCAAGATTACAGTAGGAAGTAATGCATCGTGGAGTAGGTATTACGATCTTGGTGTAATTAGATTGAGACTCGTTATAAAAAGATATATAGATAACGTGTATAATAATTGTTATGGGATAAATTTAATTATATCTTACCGTGACAGGTGATTTTTCTTTATATTATTTTTCACAATTAAAAACCGTGCATCACATATGACTATTTATTTCATTAATAAGCCGTCCTTTGATCCTTTATTAAGATCCTCCAAGTGTTGAAGGGTACTTTTAAAATCACTAGGTAGAAGTCTCCAAGTATTAACACTATTGATCCGGCAATGCACAGTGTACAGATAATATAATATTATTATTGATATTAAATTAATCGTCAGTGCAACTGTTGTTTAATTGATTAAATAAATATTTATTCAGTATCACAAGCTTGGTCTTCACACTTTATTTCTTATGTTTAATTTTCCCGTGATTATCTTCCGGATGACAGGATCAATAGTATATCGAACACAACTATGGGCATTTATCGATATGGCATTAATCGATATACCTGTAAGTCTCGTATCCTACAGGATAAACCAGGAGTCCTCGTGCACCATCGACCGATCACTAACTATCTACTATTCATCCATCCGGCTGGTTAAGTGGATGGTACCTGTCTGGCAGAGTACTCGTGGTATGGCATGGCATGTGCTGGAATTGCATGGTAAAGTCATAAGAGTCTGTTACAGTAGAGGTGGTCATGGTAGCTGGTGGTGGCGGCCACAGAAACAGTGGTGGTGGAGGCTAAACCAAAAGGTGGTGGGTACTGAAAAAGAAAGAAGGGATGAGTCCTTACGGATCGGTAAACAAGTAAAAGAATGAACGGTATAGTATATAGAGTGAGGGAAGAGCTAAAGAGAAAGAATTAAGAAAGAGGAGTTTGTCGACGAGGCGAAGAAGAAGGGGGAGTACGAGCAATGTCATGGCGAAGGGTCAGGAGGAGTAAGGAGTGAAGAAAGCAAAGTGGGCCAGTGGCCAGGTCACGTGGAAGAAGGGGCCCAACATGCACGATAGCGACACACTGTCCTACTGAAGGGGGTCCGTTCATTGAGTAGCCATCTTCCATACAGTATATAGAAGGATACAATAAGAGATTGAATAGCCTTGAAATCCTTATGGAAGATTGAAAATCTAATCTCCGTCCTTAGATTCATTTTAGGTTAGGTTAGGTTAGGATGTATTATAGTTAGAAGTACATAACTGTAAAGTGAATTGGAACAGTGTCGTTGCCGCACGCGCACAAACGCAACTTTCAAAGGTGCCTTTCCTGGAAACCTGCTCGTCAATCGAAGACAGGTTTCACGGGAAGGATATATTTGCATTCGATATTTCAATGGGGATAATGCAACCAGACCGAGTTTCACCTCGTTGTGGAGTCCTGACAGGAATTGAACCTCTTTACCTTCTGTACTACCTCATTCTCCTCATCGTTTTCTCGTGATTGAGCACATTATTTAATGTTAGGTTAGGTACCCGGGCGTAGGTTGTTCCTAACCGAAAGTTCAACGTAGGTATGCTTTAATCAATAACGGTCCTTATAGGAACATCATATCTCTTTTGCCTATCCTTACGCTGAACCTGTGACCATTCTTTGCTAGATGATAGGCTGGATACTTTGATTAGGTTAATATAAATTAGATATATAAAGTAATTAGCGAATTGGCATAGGTTATACAGTAACGTCCAATTGAAGTGGAACAAGGTAATTTTTGTGTATTTCCGGTGAACTCTGACCGATTTCGAAAA
>JARQST010000738.1:94093-115344 GCA_030142225.1 Pachycephus smyrnensis
AAATCGGTCAGAGTTCACCGGAAATACACAAAAATTACCTTGTTCCACTTCAATTGGACGTTACTGTATATACTGTACGAAAGAGGACCCAGAAACTTGGTTAATAACAATTTTGGCAGGTCCTATATATAAAGAACCTGGCCTGAGGCTATTAGTACACTACAGCAATCGGTAACGGAGCCAATGCCCTGGAGCTCTAGGATGATCGTACAGAACCAGATATGTTCTAAAGGCGTCCCAGCCAGGAGAGCGTTAATTGAGTTCCTGGGAGGAGTATTCCTAGCATCTTCGATCGGTTCTGAATACGAATGCTGGTCGGTGTCTCTTGCACTCTTTCTTTGTCTTTCCTATGTACCTATAAAGCTCTCATTTCTTGTTCTCTCTCTCTCTCTCTCTCTCTCTCTCTCTCTCTCTCTCTCTCTCTCTCTCTCTCTCTCTCTGTGTCTCTCTCTCTCTGTGTCTCTCTCTCTTTCTCTCTCTCTCTCACTCTATGTCTGTCTACCTGGTGCAAAGCAACAACCAACAAGGCGCTTGTGGGTAAGTGGGTCGAATTTGTGCAATTTCCATCGAACCAGATATTTCCATGAAGTAGGGGCTTTTCCGATTAATAGAAATGAATACCGACCTGAGTGCATATACTCTACTATTTCAAAAAACTGGGTCAATCCCGCATAGAATGCATTATAAGGAACTTCATTTATTTTTGGTGTATATTTCCAATGGGCGCGTCCCTAATCATTATGATAATGTACCATCATCATCGAATGACTGAAATAGTCATCTGCTTTCGTCAGTACCTCTTTGCACTATCCCAAGTGAGTAGGGTATAGTACAACGGTGCGATCCTAGTTGAAATTCCTTGAGAAACTAGGTCAAAACTCTACCTTCACATACCGTACAACGAAACCACAATCCTATATATTTTCCCACAGTCAAGATGAAGTCATTCCTGTTCCTGGGGGATGAAGTCTGCAGCGTTTCAGCTTGACCCTGGATCACTACGTCCAAGTAGGTCAAACCGTGAACGGCTCGCCATCGACATTTCATGATAATACACTCATCTATCCATAATATACTTTTAAGTAAGGCTAATACAAGTCTATAAATTACCTGATACCTAATAATGGCAATGAACACTTTGTCAGTGTTTATCATGCATTAACCTGTCTGTCCAATCCAAAAAGATGACCTTCGTCATGAAATATATGATCTACGATTATCATATGACCTAGAGACGTGACTATCCAATTTCACCGAAAGGTGAAAGAAATTTCCGTGATCTTAGTCAGTCACAAGAAAGAGTAACACGCTTGCCTAATATCTCATATAGTGGAGAACCATATCGAAGGCCTGTTTTCGACCCTGGCCGTGACTACCATAAAACTAGGTCAGGTACACTGCCATTGCGTTAATATCTATCCTGACCGTGATCGTAGCATACTGAGCAACATTATGATACTTTCATGATATTTGTACTGATATGATATCATACTTCATAATGTAACTGAAGGAGATAGAAGCATTAGTATACACGGGGTGCCATGCAGTATAGCAACTGCAAGTATCATTCTGAAGTAATGGATAGTAAATTACAAATAAATTCTCTGACTATACGTGCAGTGATTTCATAAGAAAAAGATGGAGGTAGGTTGGCTTTCTCCAAAGCCACTTAACCCGGTCCAGTAACATCCATCCATAGACTTGTCACGCCTGCGACATCTAGGATTGCGTGGCAAAAATTGTAAATGTCTGAAAAAGTAAGTTTGGGTCGGATTGTATCTTATTGGTGAATGGTTTCCCTTGTTATTGCATACCCATGGTATAGCTGTATAGGAATGCGTACAGTATACACCTATTCCACAGTGTAACAATGTTCTATTGAATCTGCACGAGAGTTATTATTCGTTAAAAGGTTATAAGGTTAGATTACTTATTGCCTTTCCTCTTTTACCCTTTTTACCCTTTTTTACCCTTTTTTCTAGCTTTTCTTTTCTTTCCATTATTTTCATCTACTACAGATCATACGCCTCCTCGACTGGAAATAATAGGCGTCATCAACAGACACGATTGTTGTGTTTTATTTCCAAAGGAAAATTGAGCTGCTTACTGTTTCGTGTAGAGAAAATGGGCGCCTGTATTCTATACTGTGAGAGTTTATAGGAATGTGATAAATTTCGGTGCTTCGAATGGCAACCGGACGACGCTATCTGTGCACTATTAATCAGAATGCAAAAACATTCTGAATTTTCTAGGACAGTGGTCACTCTTTTTACATCTACTCTCGGCTTCGTTCTGTCGGTATTTTTCTCATGAGAAAAGTAAAAACGTTGCGGCCTCATTTTACTTGAGAACCTCTGCCTCCCACCTTACGAACACTAAAAAATTATTTAAGCAAATTAATGGCGCATACGCTCATGCCAAATACTGTCATACGAATTATACTTTCTGGGTATTTTCACACTTGGCTTGTAACCCAAGAAGACTTCATTCTTTTGTAGGATGAGTGTGAATATCTACTGATATCTTAAATTGAGGATTATATCAGAAGTGCTTTGAGTCTATGTAAATAATGATAGAGAAATGACAGAAGTTTACTGCACTTGTAGAAAATATAAGGAAGAAATAGAAAAATGTTAGTGTCAAGTGATCAATAATCTTTAAAACTTGAGAAATCTTGTACAAATGTACTGATAGTGAATCGAAGGACAGAAAGGATTTCCCCTCGACAGTATCTGTCAAGTGGAAAAATATAAAGATTACCAACTTTATTTTGTAATCAGCACGATGTTTTTTTTAATAATTATAATTGTCATCAATACAAAAGACAATAGGAAAAGAAATGGTGTGGTGGGGGATAATACAATACACAGCAAACCACATAACTAATAGGGATTTTGGGTATTTACAGGCTTGAAGAATTTCGATTCGGAACACACACAAAAAATTGTTACGAGATTACATTTCGTATCATCGTATGACATGAAAATAAATTACGCATACGTATTTTGAGTTTATGATACGTACACACACTCATACTCTCATACACACTCTCATATATATATATTTTTTATAAGTCTATATTTCTATCTATTTATATATATATATATATTTATATAAATTAATTTAAATAGAGATTTTAGAGATTTCTTATATACGCAGTATATATCATCAGTTCATCTTTGCTTGAGAATCGGCAATGCCGGTTTCAAGTAACCACGAAGTGATCCTTTTCTTTTTTTTCTTTTCTATATTGAACTTTTGAAAAAGTCACTACCAGGCGTGCCAATAGGCCATCGAGTTGAGATCAATGTGAGTGGTTTGTAATCTTTTCGATCTACTCGGCGGTAATGGCACTGACAGCGCTACTTTTGTTTTATGTATGCAATGCGCTGCCATTTGTCTTATAGCGCCCAGTACGTCCTTTCCAATTGTCCGTAAATAAATAAATGTATAAATATTAAAGGCGCTATTCATTTTAATTAATATTGATTTTCATCATGCGCTTCTATCTACATACTCATTTTTTTTAGAAAAACATTTTCTCGTTATCACCGGTTTCCGATTTCCATTGGTCTCTCTCTTTTGTCTTTACCGATGTAACCGATCAGCCCTACCACAAGATACTACCGATTAGTCCTTGAATAAATTACATTTAATTCTTGCTCAAGGATCATTAATAATTGCAGTATTATAATTTGTGGGAATTTCAGTGACAGCTGTTAGTACTGTCAACTGTCAATCCTATCATCGCAGGACGGAAACGTAATTTTCATTTACTTGACGTATTACGAGATTTGCTACGACTCGATTATCATGTCAGCATTAATTTCACGAGTTTCCGTAAAGCGTTACAGCCATACAGAATGGATTAACCTGGGACTTGGTTTTTAAATTTAAAATTGTAAAATTTGGTTAATCCACTCGCGAAATTCCGAAATTCGTGTATAAACGCCTGGTTGGTTTGGTTCGGCACAGCCGATACCCCAACTGATAACACCAGCAAGTATCCATCGTTTATCTCTTGGCCTTTGTATAACCATAGGACCACCACTGTCTCCCTAAAACAAGAAAGTTTGCCATATGAATAATAAAATTTTTTTTCTTTTTTTTTTTAGTGTAACCATGTATGCAGGAAATTATCTATTTACCTCACATGAATCGAAACCACCTTTCCTCCATCCAGCACAAATGAATATATTAGGTATATGCTCGATATATCCTGCATTCCTGTACATGGCCTCACATACAGTGTTATTAATGACGGGCACAGAAACTTCCTGTAATACCGACGGTAGTGGGCCATCTGAAATTAATGAAAATGAAGTTGAACTAATCTCTAAGAGTGTTTTCGATTAGAAGAATTTTCTTGCACCGAATATAAGGTGTGGTCATGCGCGAGTGCAATTCTACATCACATCACGTTTGATGCCTGCATGAAAAATTTGTCCAATCGAAAATTTTGTAAGGCAATAATCTCTATGTTGAATAGTGCCAATAAAGTGCCATAAAGTTTTATCATTCTTGTAAGCAATATTGCAATAATAATCACCTTCGTATAATCTTCCCCAGCCAGTGACGTAAGCTGTTAGTCCTACGTAATTATCATCATCATCAGGTAGACATATAGGAAGTGCGTTTGGTTGAAATGGCTCGAGGGGTTCGTAGAATCGTAAAAGGGCTAGATCATATTCAAATGTTCGCGGATCAAATTGGGGATGACTCGCAACTATTTGAACTCTTCTTTCTTGATAGCCATATGGTTCATCCTCACTTGCGAGGTCATGCTCGCCGATTCTCAAAAGAAGATCACTTGGTGGTACACTGTAATATTAACAATTTTTTATAATTTTATAATGTTGTAAAAACTGTTACGTGGGATATACGAACGGAAAGTGGTTTTTCAAACAAAATTAGTGAAAAGGTATATAACCAATTAATATCAGTATAAACCTACTTTTCAACACAGTGAGCAGCAGTGATTGCCCAATTTTGGTTAAGAAGAGCAGCACCACATTTGTGTAGATAGGTGGAGGTTCGCCATTGTCTTAAAGATATCTAAAAGTACAATACAGATCGCTATTGAAAATTGCGCATTTTTCAAGTTAACGAGATCGTATGATTAGTTAAAAAATTATCACGACTATAATCTCCGTCTATGATAATCTAATGAAATTAGGACCAGTTCTAATCGAAATATATCAATTGGACTAAAAAATAATAGTTATGATTTTATCTATCACAGCATCTATCAATAAGAAATTGTTTTACGTAATATACTATAAAAGTTAGCAGACGATAACTATTTGGATCGATGATGATCGTCATTTTTATATTTACCTGCCAGGGCCATTTTCCAAAGGAGCTCCTTTCCCCACCGACGATCCTCGATTCCGGAAATAATCGTCTTCCACAAACTGCAAGGATAAAAATCGTCGAATTTACACTCTTCACGATATTCACCTTCGCTGGTGCCGCCATGTTTGTATAATACTATGTATATAGGTATATACATATAAGTTATACTCATTCGATTGGCTAGTCCGGATGAATCGGTAGAACGGCGCATTGTTTTTTATCTCAATACATATCGAGTCATTAATTAATTTTACTCAGTGTTTTTTCAATTATACATGTGTCTGTTGACTGAAGAAATACAACTACATTCTTGAGTACTCTGCTTGGATCTTGCTAGTGATGATATCATCGGTTAAATCGGCGTTGATAAAAGAAATCGCTGATACGTTACGAATGAATGACAACTACTTATTTAAATCAATAGAAAAATATCGTGTACGCTTATCAATCTTCGCGAACAATGTAAATAATACGAGCGCATTTCTTCGATGTTGGAGTAAACTTGGATTGATTGCCTTTGATTAATTATAAGTTTGTAGGATGCGTATATTCATGAAGTATTCACAAAAAATGAAAGAAGACAACATATTTGAATTGTTCGATTAATAGCGTTTTTCATTGGCAAATTTTTCTTTAGTCAACAAATGCGATATAGTGCAGAGTTGCATTCGCACGAGGCTTCATTTTTCAGCCGGTGCAAGAAATTTCTACCAATCGAAGATGCCAGGAGTTTTAGCATACGGGTGCCAACAGAATTCCATGGCACACAGATTCCTACTTTATCGACAAGACGTATTCTCTTTTTACCCTATGAGATGAGTTATATAGAGAGCGCGAAAAATAGAATTATGGTTATTTGAAGGGGTTTACCTTGCTTGTAGTCGGACATATTGAGAGTTTCCATGGGTACTGGAAGATCCGTGGACATGGTGACTGTTGCGATAGTAGAAAGCATAGCAGGAATAGTCGGTCTTGTTGTAATCCGCTCTGTCGTGGCGTTCTCCATCGTCGTCGTCGGCTCAGCTGCAGATTCAAGTTAAACTTGAATTTATAAGGTAGTTACGGTGCACCATTAAAACTGTACTTGGTGGAAGCAATTTGCGTCTAAGCTAAGTAGATTAAGTTCTATCCCATACAGCATAAAACATTCAGATATGTTTTAGAAACATTGCTCAAACATATCAATCTGCTTATTACGTTTCAGCAATGTTTCCAAAACGTATCTGAATGTTGTGTGCTATATGGGATCTATGCAATAATATTCCTATATTACATATAATATACTATACTTATGAGTTTTATATATGGAACAAAGTTTCTTACTCGTTGTTATAGGCTTTTTTGGTGGCTTTGTTACTACATTTATTGTCAATTTATCATCTTCATCTGGTTTTCCAGGAGATGGAGACTGAATCATTATCCAACCATCTGGTGTAGTTATCGGTGTCCATTCCGTTTCTCCTGGTTCTGGAAATACCGTAAATCGTTAAGTGGAACGGGGGAGCGTGGACTAAGTCAAATAAAATAGCAAAATTGATCAAACGGCATAGAACTGGTTAAGATAATTAATGGAGCGATCTGACTTATTCGATTTTCAAGAAAATGGTTTGAAAAAAGATGATTATACGTGAGGCAAGAAGAAGTTGGATATTATCGTCGATGAGAAAACCGTTATCGCAGATCGATACATTTTATATTAATATCTAAAGGAAGTCTAGAAAAGCTTCACCGCTGGTAATCTAATCAGATTAAGCCTTAGGATGATATTTAGAGAAGATCTATATACAGATTAATTTTTAATTTATTATTATCTTACGTGTAGCAGGTATTGAAATAATGGGTTAACCTAGACCGAGAAAAAAAATGATTATGTATAATCAGATCCAAAATTTGTGTCTATCTGATCATATCCGATCAGATCTAAATTTTACAAGAATGAAACTGTAAATCACTTTCACTATGAAAATGTAAATTCTATATAAATAATATTCCTAAAGAGCAGTTTTATCCATAAATGGGTTCATTACAACTATTTCAGGGAATATTATTTGTATACAATTATAGTTTACATTTTTATAGTATGTTTTTGTAAAATTTTAGATCTGATCAGATAGAGACAAATTTTCGATCTGATAATATACAATTTTATATGATTATATATAATAATTTTTTCCCGGGAATTCTCTTTGATTTCACTCATATCAATGACGACACTTTGAACTCATTAGAATAATAATTATAATTTAAACTATGGCGAAAACTAGATTCACCTAATATTCATTGCAGAACTTACCATCAGAGCTTGAAGTTGAGGATGGAATGTTTGGTACTTTGGTAACTGTCTCATCGGAATTCGATGTCCATGTAACGAGACCTGGTGAATAAGTCGTTTGCAGAATATC
This sequence comes from Pachycephus smyrnensis, assembly GCA_030142225.1. Lineage (NCBI taxonomy): Eukaryota > Metazoa > Arthropoda > Insecta > Hymenoptera > Cephidae > Pachycephus > Pachycephus smyrnensis. The sequence continues at coordinate 101,851 of JARQST010000738.1, forward strand.
ATTAGCAGTATCGACTTTATCGACTTCCGGTTCTTTCCCAGGAAGGACTTCATTGGTGAGAGTCGATCCATTTAAAGGTGAGAAAGTAACTGACGCGGTTGAGGACGACAATAATGAAGAAGTGGAAGAAGACGTTGTTGAGATCGTTCCTATAGTGGAAACTGGAGGTTTGGTAGATGGTTTTGTTGGTTTTCCTGGTTTCTCTGATGGTTTTGGTTCAGAGGATGACACCGTAGGCTTACTACTAGAAAGAACAGGTTTAGTTCGCTCCGTAGTCGAAGTCACAGGCCTCGGCGTAATCCTTGTAGTCGTAGGCGCCTTCGTAGGCTTAGCGGATGGTTTTGATCTTGTAGTCGTCTGAGGCTTTATCGTGGTGATAACGGATCTGACTGTAGTACTAGTTGTAGTTGAACTAGTAGTAGTATTATTACGTTTAGGAGGTGTCGGTTTCTTTGTAGGTTTATAACCACCAAACGGAATATCCTCCTCAGTAGAAGCTGGTGGCTTTGGTCCAACAGTAGACAAATTACTTTCAGTAGTTGTTGCAGGAGTTTCACTACCCTGCACCACCTTCGATGTTGAAGATATAGGTGACACAGTAGTAGAATCAGGCTTAATGAACCCAGTGGTCAAGGGCCTTGTCGTAGTAGTTGTCCTCATGGTGGAAATTGGTCTTCTTGTAGTAACAACAGGTGGTCTCTTATAAGTAGTTTGATCTGGTCTCTTAGTAGTCGTTAGATTAGGTCTACTAGTAGTCGAGTTCCTCGGTGGGAATCTCGTTCCAGGAGTAATTTTCTGTGTAGTAGATGCAGAAGGTCTACTCGTTGTCACCTGGATGGGCTTGTACGTCGTAGACTTCACGTTGTCCGTAGAGATCAGGGTAGGAATCTTGGTCACATTCTGAATATTAATGGGTTTTTTAGAAGTGGAAGGTCTGGGTCTGGTTGGTCTACCAGTGGTGAAGTTTGTCGTGGAAAGAGGCCTTTGTGGTCGACCTGACGTAGTCAGGATCTGTTGAGTTCCAGTAGTAGGTCTAATATTAGGTCTAGCTGTAGGCTTCAATGACGGTCTGGACGTAGGTCTCATTGTGGGTCTACCTTGAGATCCATTCTGTACAGTTTGAAACGTGGACAGGCCCACAGTTTCTGTAGTGGAATCCGGAACATTGGGCCTCTTCGTAACCACCTTCTGCGGGGTCTGAGTAGTTCCTGGTTGATTACTGGAGCTACTCAATACACTGTCTGTACTAGAATTGAGCACTGGCTTCTTTTCTGGTTTAGGCTTAGGCTTAGGAAAGTATCCAGGTATATCATTGCTCTCGATGGAACTTAGATTTGTCACAAGGGGCCTAGTGGGCCCCTCTTCGATAGTATTATCTTGAGGATATAAATCAAGCTCATCATTGATCTTACAGCAACTTCCAAAGTAGAAACGGTCGATGCACGTGCCCAAGTGTGTGCCATTTGCCTTGACGCAAGTGAAGGCAAACATGCATACACCTGTCTCACCGGTCCTACGCGATACACACGGCAAGTGTCTGATGTTTCTTCCTATTCCTGCAAAAACAAAAAAGGAAGAATATAAAGATTTTCTTTTAAAAATCTACCGTATTTTTAAATAAACATCAAAGAATGTCAGATAAGTAAACAGTCTAGCTGGAATGTTAAGACCATTCGACTTTCTTGAGAATTCATGAAGTCAAGAAGAAGGATAACCTTAGGAGATTCTCATCTATTTCTCTTATTATGTTATCAAGCAACAGCCTAGCAAACCGACCTAACTGTGTATTCACGCGCGGCCCACATTCCACCCCGTTGTTTTAATCGCTTATCAATGTATAGGGCTATTCACGACAAACTCACCATCGTGAAGTCGTTTTCTCATAAAAATCTAAATGGACAAGTTAACTTCGGGTTGTGCGTTTGTCGTGAATAACCCTGTACAATATGCATCGCTCCTTTCTACAAATTATCGATTTATGATAAATTACGATTAGACTTATCATACTGGGAGATAAATTTTCCAACTTTTAGAGCGATTACTTAAACTGTATAGAGAGTAGGCTGTATAGAGAGTGCTTCATTACTAAAAATCCATTATCAAAGTAACAATACAAAAATTCTAATCCTAGTTAATGCACAATGACTGTTTTATTGTGAGTAATGTAAGATATCTACCTTATTGATTCTGTATTATAACAAAGATGTCAAATATTTTTTTCTCTCTCTGTCACACACAACAGTATAGTAAGGGAACTGTAAATAACCTGTTGAGAAAAAGTTAGGATGAAATCGAAAATGGAAATATATACATCATCAGTAAGAACACGAGTGGCTGTCAAAAGGTCACTATCCTTTCTATATGAACTTTTCAATTAATGGCACTCAAGAGTCTCCTAATACTTTTTCTTTTTTTTCTGTAACTATATTTTATTTTTCAGGGTTATTCATATGAAATGCTACGTATGTCCGCTTTGCCGAAGAGCGAATCGATGTCAGCCAAGCCGAAGCATCAGAGTACCGTTATGTCTCAATGTATGAGCCTAGTTGGCTGACTTTAAAGTAGGTCACAGTTATAGCCTAATGTAACAGCTTGGCTTCTTCTTAGGCGTTTTGTAATACCAGTCAGAACTGTGGTTGTTTTATTCCTTTCATTCTTTGCGCTCTTTTACCCTGAAGGATAAAAAAAGGGCACATTCCATAACTTCAGGCACCATGACGACTCTTATACCTGACCCAAGTTGCGGCAGGTACCTACACTGTACATACTTATACCCAGGCCCATGTATGTATATGTTCCTTTCGATAACTTAAAAAGCCGAGAAATCTGTTCAAAACATATTTTTAGAAAAGAGAAGAATCTTTTGGATCTTACTGAGATTGCATGTAAGTGAGATATATAGCAGGATATATTTGTAAGGATAATTGATTATAATTATTAATGATAATTAAGGTATTATAAAGCATAATTTTTTGGGGGTAAGTAGGTATTTATACATGTACATTGAAAAATTGAATATTTTGTTTAGAGCGATTTTTTGTATCTACTTTTCATTTCTTTTACATTCTATGACTTATTAGGGATTTTTTTATTATTGATCCTTGGACAACGATTATTTCTGGAATAATTGTCTAAAAAGGTATATTAAGCAAACTCTCTCACGCTCTTACAATTCTCTGATGTAATTTTTACCGCAAGGCAACGTTCTATTCACGGTCAATGTCTTTTCTCGACATTTGCAGCGTTTACAAGGTTGACACCTATAGTAAACTAAGATAAAAATATCGCCCCCCCCCCCCCCCTCCATCTAGCAATAGGAAATGAAAATTCTAATCTGGTTAATCTCTAATAAATCCAGTGCTTTTAAATAAAGCAAACTAAAAGGCGTGACCCAATTTTAGGTCAGTAGGTCAAACTCACAGTGTAACCACAGCCAAAAAAACAAATATACTTAGTAAAGCTTATATATCCCACTAGAATGTGTGTTACCGGAAGTGTCATATGAGTCACGAAGAAAGAAGAAAGTAGCGACGTGAGAATTTCATTCGTGACTAATTCTAATAGCACATTGAATATAATCTTTAAAACCACGAGTCTTTAGCTCATAGTCACAAAAAAATCTGTTCACAGGAATTTCATCCAATACAATCCATCCCGGAAAACAGGATAAAAATGAGTCGCATCGATGACCGGCTATGACCTACTTCTATAGAAAACTGACCAGTCCGCCCACGTTCCGTTCGGAAGACGATCCAAGGTAGGGTCAATGTCGTTACGTGATACGTACATATCTACACATGGTTCATCGTATACGTATATCCTTAGCATAGGTATTTGCGTACCAGGAGTGAACGAATAAAACTCCGTTACTCAGCTGACACATGAGGAAAAGTCCAAGAATCATGGAAGTCCAAGAGGCTAGTCGGTTAAATCCGCTGACTAATAAAACAGTGCGGGATGGCTAAAGTCAAAATTCGCGAGACATAACGGTAGCGGTTTTGCATTTCGCGGGTGCGGCTGCCCATTTGATTCGCAAAATTCACGTCAGACACGTTCCACGCTACGATACTATAGTATATCTAATATAATACGATTAGCACGTAGAACATATCCAAGATGGAATAATGTATTCCTGGTATCGACTCACTACATCCGGGCCGACTGACCTAATATTAGGAGGTCACGTTAACCTTGACCTTAAAAGAGTCTAGATTAAAAAATATTTATACCTCCTGGTAGAAATTGTGGTGAGTATATAGGATTAGCATGAATCCTATACTCCAGAAGTCCGCAAAGTATTCCAGCAACCACGAGGAGTCTTTCTACGGCCTTCATCTGGAACAGGTGAAAAAGAGAGTAGGATGAAAACGATATCGTTCCTGGCTGCTAGTTTCCTGGAAATAATACGTCACAGTTCGCATAGAAGCTTAATTACAGTAAGAGATCTACGTCGAGTCTCACGACTCTTATAGCGTTCTATCTTTGTACCCTTGAGAACATTCCCACGAGGGTGGCGAACTTGCCCCTTTATCGAGAATTATGATAATTGCATGATATACCTTATGAGCTCTTAAAACAGTAAGTACCAAGCACCGCACCTTCTGAATTCTCATTCTTTTCATTAACTTCCCTCTCCCTTTTTTTTCTTTTCATTTTTCTCTATCTCTCTTTCATATTCACAAAGTGCCTCTAGCCACGTGACAGAAAATGAAACCGATGCTTTTGTCTTCAAGGATGCTAATGGAGAAGTTCGACTTCACGATTCGTGCCTGAGACGGATCCGAGGTCGCTGACCGGTTCTGGGCCCGGGAAGAGGATCATTTAGCAAGATCGGTTATCCTATCTACCAGTAAGTACGTACATTGAACCAACCACGAATCACCGGATGTCCACGGGCGAGAATGCCGGCTCTTGGTTGCTGCTTGTGTCTTGTTTTCAAGTAATCGTCATCCTCAGGGCCATACGTGTGAACTAGCTATTTCCGCCTACGTTTTTTTTCCGTTTACTTCTTGTTATTGTTATTGTACCACGTCGATTCTTGAACTGATAAACAAAATTTTTGATAGAGAAATTCTATTCCTTTTGTGCATTTTGTTTACTGTACATTAAAACAATCTCTGTCCGTTAGTAATGTTAAAGGTAGGTACCTGGTTAACTATATAGTAGTGATATAGAAAAAGTTAGTTACAGTTATTCGGGAGACGAAACTCCGAGTCTATTCAAGTCGCCAGGATCATACAATGTCACGGAGCATTGCTTAGCATTACTTGGCATTGCTTCACGCTTGGAATTTAACCGTAGCGTTATTTTCTAAGAAGAAACAGTGCTCCCTTGTTACATACCATTTTTGTACATTGTAATAGAATATCTGCTAAGAAAATATATTAATTGATGGTAAAATTAGGAATTAAACATCTGGGCATTCTAATAATTATTATTATTATTGTTAAAAACCGTTGTATCTCAGAATAAGGTACGACTCTTGATGAAGGTTGAAAAGAATTCCTAGCAAGGAAAAAGATTCTTTAACGTACTGTACCACTTCCTGGTAATTCACCTAAGAAAATCAACGTTACCTGGCTCATAAAATTACTTTAATTCTACATTTCCTCGAGCACGGCGAAATATACAAATCGTGGAAATACGTGATTGTATAATTAGATTAACAAACTCTATGTATTATAACAATTCTAATAATCACTGTTCTCGCAGTTACTCATTCAGCAGTGATACATGATATTATTAATAATATTACAATAGTTATTCATTAAATAATAGGATCAAAGTGGCTATTCTCCGCAATGGAACAAAGTTTTATCGTATCTAATAGTCCAACACTTTAGTAACGGTATTCGCCACTTTCATTTTAGCACATTACCTCTGCGTAACATGTAACATCTAACGTTCTTAGGTACCTGTATCTAGATTGTTAATATGAGGACTTGTATATTCTAGATATTATAACTATAGACGTAAAACATAGTACATATACCCAATCCAATTTTCACGAAGAAGAACTAACATTCTTTTGTTATTCCAGTAACGTTTTCCTGTACTATGCGTTAAGTACGTGTTACGAAGACAAGAAAGGTTTGTACCTGCGTAACGCACTGATGATGTCGTATGGATTTGTGAAAGTCGAATCCACAACGAAGCAATGTACCGCTATCCGCGAACGACATACGGGTTACTTTAGTTACCAGAAGAGCAGTGTATACCAAAGGATATGTATGTAGGTAGGTAGGTAGGTAGGCAGATGTTCGTAAACACGTTCTGCTGGTATTTAAAGTAATATGGACGTATAATGAAAAATATTGTTTTCAATAATAGAGCAATGACAGAAGCGGGAAATTTAAAAGATGTCGAAAGCAATGTATTAGAGTGACTATTCCACTCTAGTTCTTTAACGTACATCGAACTGAGCTATAAAGAACGAAGAATCCATGGAAGAAAGGATGAACGATCCTTGGTACTTGACCTTGAGACAAAATGATTCAAAAGAGATGATTTTTACCTCGATCTATTCGTCGATTGGATCCTTCGAGGATGACAATGATAAATTAATATCGATCAATCAGATTCCTCTGCACTGCATCATTCCATGTATCACGCAACAATGTCTCTCGCGCTCCACTCGTGAATATAACACTCGCGAATCTATACTGATCCCATTAATGAAGTCTTTTAATCTTGCTATTACTCTTGTTATTATTGATCTCTCCTTAATCCTCGAGTATTGTCACGTTCTTTACATTCACGTTATTTCCACTCTAAAGTATTGGCACTCTATAACGTTAATCCTTTTGGTATCTTTAACTCATTAAAGTACTTTTAATAAAAGGTACGTAAGTGCTTGAATCGTCAAGAAAATTCCGATGAAATAATTAACGAGAGATTTTAATCGTTGCCGCAGGAAAACGTACTCGTTCCTTCACGAAATGTAACTCTCGTACGACTGACTTGGATCCTTAACGACACGTCTTCCTGCGGGTCAGGTCGAGGACAGTCACCACCTTCTGGATAGCCGTTGTAGCGTACAGTCCTCGCGACCGCCGTACGCTCCTTTCCACTCTATTCTAGTCCAGCAGCATGCACGAATCCTATCGCATCGCATCGCATCGCATCGCATCCTCGTAAACCCCTCTAGGTATAAGATGCTAAACTGACTATAAACTACCTGAGAATTGTATAGAAGTTCGCATAGTTTACCAAACTACTGGCAGTATAGTGAGTTCTTCGAGGTGAGGTGGTGGCAATGACCGTTCTCTTGGTTCCCCTTCTTCGGCACGAAACTCGTGCCGTTGTCGCCACAGGTCGAACCTGCTGTTCCACCAGTGTATCTTTACTTCTTTCCAGACAACGTCAAGGTACTTTGCGGCCTCCATTTCCTCCTCATTTCATTCACTAAGAATAACTGCCATTGGAAGGGATGCTTCACATGAAGCAATCTTGATACACCGACTTTTTAGGGTTTCTTTGTGTCCGAAACAGATATATTATTCTTGTATTAGCTTCGTTTCAGGGATCAAATTGGTTTTGAATGCTTTATCAAGATTTACGGGAAAATTTGAGAAATTTCATGGATGATGCGGTTATTTCTTTTTTTTGCAGTTAAACTGATTTTGAGTTGTTTAATATTGTTTTTAATTGTAGTGTAAGCTATGCTTTTCATAGATTGGATAAGCTGATGTGTTGGGTGATCAATTGTTTAATACAATGCACATGAAACTGTATTATCGATTCAAATTTCATTTTATAGATAATATCCGGTCAGTTGCCGATTTCACCTGGTACATAATATCAACTGCGCAATACAAAGTATATCGACTGCAGGTAAACGGTGCATAAGGAATATGAAGACCCAATGCATTCTGTGTATCAGAAGAGCTCAATCAAGATACATCTCCAGCAAGATACAATTTATGAAAAATTCATTTAATTGACGCATCTTTGCTTTGAATCTTTTATATCCGCCTTTTCGCGACCCAATTTAGTACATAATCAAATTTGGAACACCGGTTATAGACATACATCTTAATTATATTCAACATTTAAAAATAAAGTTTTTTCACGCGCAGAAAAATCTGTTGCTATTATTAAAGCAGTAGTTAGTATTTGGACAGCAATAAACTTTAGTAGCAACAAGAAGAATTTCAGGAAGATTTACGAAGTAAATAGGAAGAATTATAATCACAATGGTAAATTTGACAGAATTATTGTCATTGCTGATAGAATTTATTATTGTCCCAATACTAATAATTGTTCTAGTAATTGCAACTGCACCTTTTTATACGTCCATGCATTGTTAAAAATTCCATAAATTAATTCATACAGGTTTAATATGATTCAAAAATAATATAAAATGTTCATACCCCTTGCAAGCATCCATAATAACCTGTAAGATCAATATATGAAAACATAATTATAAATATATCAAGGGACAACCATTTTTTCCTGTTTCACAAGCAATTAGTTCTCAATTAAAAAAGTGTTACCTCATACCACCAACACTCACCCCGTGTCTGAAGTGTTGGACAAACTAAATGAGCCTGCCTGCCTACACAACAGACAACACAGATAATAACGCTTCGCATCTGCTGTTTAGTAAAGCAACCTGAGCGTACGCGATTAAATTCTAATGTCAGAGAAGAAAAAAAATGATAAAATCCATTAAACATGTAAAATTCCCATCGCCGACAACAACGTATTTATAGAAAATTATACTATAAATAGTTAAATTCTTAAAACTGTTTGTCGCAAGCATAATTGTATCATCAGTCTATTTGCATTTCCTGATTCTGCTTGTGACATAATAAAAAAAATGTCATATTCTCATTATCTTTAAAGTGTTATCAAAAGTGCATATAACGATGCGAATAAGCAAACGCTCCCGCAGACTACGTTATTTGCAGAAACTCATAAATTAGATCCTGATAACATAAGAGGGGCTGATGATGAGTATCATAAAGATGAGTCAAAGAGTCACTCTATAGATGTAGAATAACATATGTACATCCATAAATAGTTATCCTATATATATATATATATGCACTTATGAAATAATGTCGACATGGTAAATCCCATTATTCTCATGTGTTAAACGTACGCGATTGTCTTATCTTAATGCGCTTGCAAGCAAAGGGATTAGCTGGATCGGTGCTTAATACCATTAAAAAATGTTTAAACACGAGCATATGGTTTTATCAGGCGAGATACAGTGACGAGAGGGTCGCTCTGGACATTTTGCACCGTGTAAAATTCAATAAAGAGTATCAATATTATATACATATATATCCCAAAGAAATCTACGTTAGTACGAATAATAATAAGAATACTTCTTTTTTAATTTTTGCGAAGATTTCGGATCCAAATTGCTATTGTTGGTAACGAGTAAAAGTTACTGGGATTGAAATATTTTCGGTGAAAATCACAAATCATAAGGACAGTGCCAATATAAGGTTGGTACGTTATGGGCCATATACTGTCTGCCCCATGGACGATGGACTTTGCTCCGCAGGGTGTCTTCTTATTAATAAGCTTCTTTTATCTCAAACCATCCAGCATCTTCCATGGATACCCTCTTCTCCACTCTCATTTCTATTGTCTATTCTCACTGTAAGAATAAGAATCGGTTTCTCGTCTATTATCCTAATATGGATATCCAAAATAATATTTTTCACTTATTCTTTCAACAGTACGTCACTCATTTAAGTAGCCGAATTAAATGTATTATATAATAAGAGATCTATATGGCAGCGTTACAAGGAATATTGATTTTTGATTGGAGCCTTGCTGAGTATTACTCTATACCTAATTGTCGAGAATCAACAAAACGTCTAAAAATTTTATTTTTGCTCTTTCAACCTCTACACTGTGCAACACGTGAATGCATTTACTTGCACAATCCATACGACCCAGCAAATAGATCATGTAACATTTACATTTCAACTTCACAAAATTCTATATTGTTATATAACAGCTACGTAAACATTGTAACGTGATAAAAGTGTTTGCCGTGGAGATGTCTAAAAAGATTGAAATTATAACAACAAAAAAATGCATAAAATTCATAAAAGCTCAGTGACAATTGTATAGTAAATTGTAAGACTCTCTTAATAGTAAGAACCAACTTCCGGTTGGCAGAAACCGATCTGCCTGCACAGATTCACAGGAAGACGGGGATTGGCTAGGATTCGGATTGGTCTGCGCAAACGGGGATCCATGAGCGCACCTGTGGGGGTGCGTTGGAGGGTGCGAGCTTCTCTGGGGGTATATATATCCAGAGAACGTGGAGTGATCCGTCTCACCGTTACATCCGCAAGCAAGAGGAGCTAGTTTAACTTTTGCCGAAGGAAATCAGTCAGCCAACAAATTCCTTATAGATTATTGCACGATTTTTGAATCATAGCCCTTGATCGATTTTAATCGATTTCTGATATTTCGATCAGGATCAGTGCCCTGTGCCCCGCTACCAGAAGCGTCTGTAGAAACATTAATATTCTCTCTACGTCATCAAATCCCTCTACGGATTTCTAGGTGAGTAATATTCATTCCTTCATCAATCCTGGTATCTATTATTTCTAAAACTCTGGAAGCAACCCTTATCTTACCGTAGATACACTACTCTGAGGTAATTCACCGATTCTCAATATCTCCTTTGGATTGGCTCTCTACTAGTTTGATAATCCCGCTAGGGTTGTGCTATTGTTATGCATATCTCGAGAATGGATTATTTTGGGAAAGACAATAATAAAGAAGTTCTTAAACCTTGATGTTAAGCTCTAATATAGTATTCAAGTTAATTGCCCTGGGTAGTCAGTAATGAAATTGTTTTATAGTAAATTAAGCGTTGGGAAATTCATAGAAAGGAAAAGCGAGAGGGTGAATCGCTTGAGATAACGACTTACAAAAATAATATCATGGAGAGAAAGAGAAACAAAGAAATGAAATAAAGAGTTCGTATTTCTTTCATATGATTCCATCGGGAATAATAACACCAAGCGTAAGAATCAGGTACATTTTGACTCATATACCCGAAAATGATAGTCAATTAATATACTCCTTATTTTCTAGCACAGAGCTTCGTTGATTCGTCATATCGAATGAGTATTGGAATATCAGTAATTATATATCGTTATCGCGAAGGTAGCATAAACGTACAAGATTCAAAAGTCTGTGGACAGTGTCACCATCTGGTGAATGTGCATAATTTGTAATTAAATAATTGAGAATTAATGCATCTTTTTTTTAATCTCTCACGATTGGAATTTACATTCGAACATGTTAATCTAAAGAATATAAGTGTTTTATATACATTTTCTGAACATTTATAAAATATAACTATTATATACAGAAGTATATATGTAGAGTAATTTCGTACTTTACATAGCGATTTCTTTTCACTGAAAGCGAACGCGGAATTTCAGTTTAGATAATCGCATGCATTAAAGTCTTAACTCTCTTTACATAATGAATTTGATTTCCTCCCGTTCGGCGTCTCTGCATTTTACATCGTCCAATAATAGCCAAAATTCCTTGGAAGGGGTATTGAGCTACGCCTGGTATAATAAGACATTAAAATTGTGATTTAAAGGGATTCTGAAGCCCGGGGCATCAAGATGACAGTACGTCATCAGTATGAGAAGGAATCTCGGCTACCTGTTGCTTCAGAATTTTCAGCTTCGACGCTAAACGTTTCTTTGCAAAGTCAGACATTCCATTTTTTCTTCTGGAACATTTAATATTTCATTATGGTGTAGTGTCTTCCCCCCCCCCCCCCTCTCACTCTCTCACTCTCTCACTCACTTAAACATGTTACTTGCCACGGTAGGTATCTTCTTTGTGGGTAAAACAAGATGGTCGATTCGGCATGCTTCCACTTTATAAAAGCAGCCAACCTTTTACAATGAGCACTCGCAAACTGCCATCTTTGCTACCATAAACAGGAAGATAACGCTGTTTTAACGGGCTCTAAAAGTCCTGCAATTAATTTCTAGAAGGTCACGAAATACCGGAGGTAGACGCGGATATGTGTGCAGAAATACATACTTGTTTTTATCAGAAAACGGGATATACGTATGAGTTTCAGTTATTCAGATAGAAGAAAGAAAGATGGCACTGATCATTATCGATTAACTTTACATACGCACAATGTCTTTACGTTCGATTCATATCGATAAAATCTTCCGGGCTAGATAAATTTTGAGTCATCAATGATTGTACAAATATTTGCTCACCAGTTTTCTCAGACATGACGTATAATTATGAGAGATTAAAAATCGTCCACGAGGGCAGCGTAAAGAATGTTGCGTTCTTTTCTTAAGAAAAAATGTCATTGAAACATCTCCCTTACTACTATGAATTTTTATAATACGTCACTAATCAATTATTTACCTCCATCATTTTTTTAAGTAATCCATAAAATTCTTATACTTAGTAATGCGGCGGAACGAGGAACTCTAATTATATTGTCTCTCCTTGACATGACATCACGTCCTTTATATTTTATTTGATCCGTAATCAAATCAGGAACTGCAACCCCAGTAAACACAAACTGACAATTACGTATCGGTGATGCAAAAATATCATATTTAGGAATGTGATAATTATATGATGAATCACTGATTTAAGTAACTATTACGTCCCTGAGTATGATATTCTAGCATTACCGATATGTAACTGCTAAATTGTGTTTACTGGGATAACTTAGTGAAGAATTAGTTACTCATGATAATCATGAGTGCACCTGTCAATATCACATTTTTCCGATATATTATCAGATTAACCTTTTAAACGGCCAACTTTAAACTTCTGTAATCTAAGGAAAATTACCAAGTACGCCATTTTCCATTGGTCAGTATATAGATACATGTTTAGATAGTAACATATAAAATGACATCACTGGTCAAATTTTTGTAATAATAACTACAAAATAGCACATAGAATATCTGAAACACGACATTTAGCCTTGTTTGTTTTAGATTTTTTGCTCTGTCACTTCATATTGCAGATATAAAACCAATAATAAAAAACCAAGTATCACATTGGGAAATAAAACTCCAAAAAAACACAATTTAATGGGAAAAACACTTATATTGGAGTAAAAAATTACATAACGTATATGCACCGCATTTTCAGTGCATCAATTTAATATTATTTCCAATAATAACCAACAAAATTACTCAATTATCCCATGAAAAAAAAACTAATAATCGCTTCGTCGAAATGGATTATCTTACACGAGGATATACCTATATATGAAAATACATATATGATGTAAAATGGCGCAACTGCATTTCCACAATTCATATTCTCTTTACAAATTAACCAAGAGAAAACCGACAAGTAGTATCCTCGCCCACACTCGTACATAAATACAAAAGCGATTTCCCTTATCCATACTCACGAAAGATATATGTATATACTATAACGGGTTGCCCGGATCCACCCGCTATAATTAATTTTTCAGAGGGCCGCCAGGGAGCGCTGGAGGGC
>JARQST010000738.1:124932-136085 GCA_030142225.1 Pachycephus smyrnensis
TGCTGAACAATAATGTAAGAATTCACATCAATCCTGTACTTGGCGAAGTTTTTTACACGAAAGTGTTTTTGGGGGCGTCATAGTTTGCTATGCTATTTCCAGATTCTTACTAGAGAGTCTCTAATCCAGAATATGTAAACGCATACTCCCCCCCCCCCCTCTCTCTCTCTCTCTCTCTCTCTCTCTCTCGCTGTTTTGATAAGTTTATACGTACACAGAGTTAGTTATTTCCAAAATTATATATACATATATGTACATCGTGATCTTATATATAATTTCAATGATCGCCGATACTGACGTAATTCTAGAGCTTCTCTACGCGCACTACGTGTACAACTTCCTGTACCTCCAATTAAAATTAACCATGTCGCGGATTAATCCATTTTAACTTAGCTCTCTCCTCATCCTAACGCGATAGACAGCCGACCAAAGCTAGCGAACATGATGAAGCTTACGTGGAAACCCGATAAATTGCACGTTGGGATATGTTAGTTCGATTAGAAATTTTATATCCCCTTTCATTAATAACCCGGGAAAAAATGATTATATATAATCATATAAAATTGTATATAATTAGATCCAAAATTTTACAAAAATACACTATGATAATGTAAATTCTATACAAATGATATTGCTTACAATAGCTGTAATGAACCCATTTATGGATAAAACTATTCTTTGGGAATATTATTTATATAAAATTTACATTTTCATAGCGAATTCTTGTAAAAATACAGAAATATATCTTTCTTACTAGTGCGTCTGGAATATATTTGGAATATAAAATATAATTATATTTTCCATATACGGTAAATATAATAAACATATATTTCAAACATAACATTCAAACCTGGTTGAACGTTAAATGGGATCAAAAAGCATTAGAAGTTAATTCTACGTCTCTTGAAAATTACGAAATAAATAAAATAAAATAAAAAGTAAAATCTCTAGAAAAAATTACGCTTCTTAAAAGTGACAAATTTCAAAAAATGATAAGTTGTATTCATACAAATCATTATGAATTATTAACTTAATTTATTACCAAATCTGTGGAAGGGAAGTATTATAATAACAATTGTTGTGTAGAGATACATTCTGTTTTAATAGTATAATGACTTGCACAACAATGATATGTTCAGTATATCAATCCTTATTTACGTCAATTGTATGATAAATAAACAATCTTTATAATTATAATAAGCATAATGTTTTTGGATCCCATTTAACGCTCAATCAAGGGAAAGTTTTTTAAATTAATTTATTTCTATCGTTTTATATTTGAAATATATTTTTATTACATTTACCGTATTTAAAAAATAAAATTTTATTTTATATTCCAAATATATTCCGATTGTATTATTTATATACGAAAAACGACAAAAAATTGTATATGCGATATTAGTACTTTACGATACTAGTGCGAAAATTTTTTTTCTGATGAGTGTGAGTTTGGAGCACAAGCCGAAGGCGAGTGTTGCAATCACACGAGTTTAGAAAAGGTTTGTCGCACGAGTATCGTACAAAATTTTATTTCACAACGTATGAAAATGCAGTTGTACGCACGCGAAGCCTGCGTAAAACTGCATTTCTCGCACGGAGTGAAATAAAATATGTCAACTATATTTTAAATACATAATTATATATGGTAAATCCATTTTTTTTAATTTTTGATATATGTGAAATATTATCTACATATATAAAAATATATATTTTTTATGTATTTTAAATATACATATTATTTCCATGGGGGAATTGCTAGTTCACTATACCGGCCGTTTGAATTTCTTTCTTGTATCTCTTGTTCCAAGGCCAATTCGAAGGCTTTCCAGTTGGGATATCGAACTCCTCCGATGTTGCGCTTTAATTAGTTGAAGCACTGGTAATCGCACGGATGTAAACTTGGAGATTTTTACTTGTAAATTTGGAGATATCGTTCTCCATTTATAGTTTCACCTTCTGGGTATAACATCCAAAAGGTAATTCCATTTATGTTCACAGCTAGTATTAGTATTCTTTTCCTCTCCCTCAATTTTGCTGCAGCTGCAATTGAAACTTACTCGTCTTTTCTAAACCAAAACCGTTGTTGATCTTTAGGTGGCAGACGATACAAAAATAGTCAAGTTTCATCAATGGCCAATGTGTGTTGAAGGCGGTTCGGATGTTGATTCAATATCACTAAATTATGTTTGCAAGCTAAAATTCGATGTTCTAATTGATTTTCAGAATGTTCATGAGGCACTCACTTTCCTACCCTTTTCGACAATTTCAGATCTTGAGTAAGTATTCGATACACAGTCATCTGGGAAATGCCTAATTTTAGAGACAGACTGCGAGTGGACCATGTTCTTGTTTCCTAGAGAAAAGAATTTAATTCGTCGATTATGTTTTGTTTCTTCGGGTGTTGATTGTGGGCTTCACCTCGGGTCTCTTCAACCGAGGTTCGTCCTTCTTTAATAATTTTCGCCCAACGCTGCACCGTTCAAAGTGGAAAGGTAGCTGAGCCCAAGGATTTTTTTAGATTGCACCAAGTATCCAATGTACTCTATCCGAGAAGTACGCCGGAACGTATAAAAGTTTGTTGGTCTACGTCACTTGTCATCTGAATCAACCGTTGACTCTCCATTACTAAACGTAAATGCAACGTTAAACAACGTAGTGTAAGCTTGAACTACAGAGATATTATTCGCACAGTGCCGGTGCAGCGCGCCGGATAGTTTCAAAACTATACATGAAATCGCATGTGCCACTTTCAGTGATTCACCCTAACATAATAAATTTTTCCAGGGAAGCCAAGGTACAAATTGGTTGAAGTAGTATTTTTTTAATAAATAAAACAGAGAAGCTAAGACAATTGTTCATTTGCACAGCTAGAAAAAGTGAAGACTATCGATAGATATAATGGAAACGATACATCAATTCTTGAAGGCACTGCTTCTTCTTGTATTTGAATAACCCTTGTTAAACTATCTACCAACCCCTGTGTACATAAAGGAAATTCAGGGTTATTCACTATTGTAGAAGTTATTCGTTGCTCAAAAAGGTCGAACCAACAGGTAACCCACCGACTTCAGGATCCTAATGTCGTGGGGAACCCAGCTTCATACGATATCAGTGTCCAGGACGACGACCTATTTTAGGCGGCTACCTATTTTACCATGGGACTATTCAGT
This sequence comes from Pachycephus smyrnensis, assembly GCA_030142225.1. Classification (NCBI taxonomy): domain Eukaryota; kingdom Metazoa; phylum Arthropoda; class Insecta; order Hymenoptera; family Cephidae; genus Pachycephus; species Pachycephus smyrnensis. Next base: position 128,103 of record JARQST010000738.1, read on the forward strand.
CACTTTCTACACTTTGCATAGAAAGGAAGGTGTTGAAAGGAATATAGTTTGATGAAGATTGAAAGGAGTTGTAGTATTATATACTGTGACATAGCATTTCCGACATGTCACAAGATCAGGTAAATTTGAACTATATCGGGGGCCCAATGAGTTGTAAAGCGTTTCCGCGTGGTCTTGAACTTTTTTTGTTTAAGAATTTTCGTTAATTTCCCTCCTGGAAGTATTTGGAATTTTATTTACATGTGTCCGAAAGGATTTTTCAAAATTTTAATTCTACTGGGCCCAAGAGGAATATCTACGTGGCTGTCGGGGCGCTGTAAGCATCACGGAACCATGCTCAACTACGCCGGAAATTCGTCGAGTCTTCACCATCCTGCAGTTCCCCTAGAATGTTGTGGTGGCAGCACGAAGCCGTGCAACGTGGGATACGAGGCGCATGAGATTCCTTCCTCCTCAAGATCTGCCTGCAACTTCTAAAGCATCTATCGTACAAGGATGGATGTCATCTGGTGTAAAGAGGAAGCGCTATGGCAGAAGAAAAATCAACGAAACTGGAGAGGGCAAAGATGCAATTGGACGATTGCGAAAAAACAATAGAAAAACGCGAAGGGAAGCTTCGTTTCGATTTTCGAGACCCCATAGTGTCACTTACGGTATAGCCTAGCTCATGAATAGACGTGTGTTCGTTTTATTTATTTTTTGAGTTTTCGCTGTATTGTTTGCCGCTGGAAGATCTTAAGGTATTATAAGCGCGGAGGTGCGTTTTTTGTGGGTGCCTAAGCGGGGTTCCTAATATTCTCGAGCATATAAAGTTGTACTGTCGTGGAACCATTTTAGAAGGTTTTATTAAACTCTGTGATGCATAAAATATGTGGAATTTGAAATTTGTGTATAATTTTCCATTTTTCGATTGATTTTTTTTTAAATTCGTTGAATTACTCGCGAGTCGCCAACTACGGTGACAGCACAACTGACGATGTATAGCGTTGCCAGTTATCCCACGGAAACCGTTATGATTCTAATATGAGATCGAACTTATTCCCGCATTTTCGATAATATTTTCTTATGCAAAACTTTGGTGATTCTCGTTTTTTAAGCGCGATACTTAATCTCTGAAATGCGCTGAGTCCATATTTTATATTTCAGATCTCAAGATGATTAACATGAGAAATCTGCAATTGGAACGCGGACGAGAGCTTTTTCCGTATGCCTCTGTACTAATATTTCATTTTTTAAAGTGAGAATTATAATCATTAAAATTTTTTAATTTTTTAACACGATGCTACGTGATGAAATTGTAGTATAACAAAAAATTATTGATTTCTAAAGATATCGTCTTACGCTCGGCATACCTCAAAAAACGATTGAACATATTAAACAAAAAATCGTACGTCAAGTGGAAGACATTGTTATTGAGAAAATGTACACACCAAATTTTAAGCGAATCAGACGAACGGTTCTCATGATATAGTGTACACCGTTTTGAAAAATGCTGTTTTCAGATCAACGCGACTAAAGTTTGGGTACACAATTTTTGAAATATAAAATATTAATTTTTTATCTTAACTTTAACTGTCTATTCCAGAACCATAAATTACAGCTTATGTAGTAGACATACTTTCTTCTTTTGCAAGTCTATGAACTCTGCGCTAAGTTCTTACCTGTTTTGTGGCTGGCTACGCTCGAACATCAGCGATCGTTACGCGTTACGCAATCTCCTCCTCGCTTATTATAAAGGCATTATACTATACGGTAAAGTTCATAAGCTGCATCATTTCTAAAACACTATTCCAGCCTTCATTAAATTTGTTTCTAGCAATTTGGGCTGCAATTTCAGTGATTTTCACTCCATCTGTGGTGGCTTTAGTGTTGCTTTCCATAAAAGAGAGTTAAGGTTCTCATAATTATTTTGTGTGAAATTTTCTAAGCATCGTTCTAGTAATTCAACCTCTAAATGTGAGAAAAGCGTCTCAGAATAACGAAAAAGAAGGGGCAATTATAACAGTCTCAATAAGGTAGAGCGGAAAAGGGATCAGATTTTACTTGCGAAGCGCTGTGCATTGCTTTACTCCAGGCGCTATAGATCCGTCAATTCTTGGAATATTTACATCTAATTGGTTTTAAAATATTGATAAAACTTCATATTTTGAGATTATGTAAAAAAAATGTCGATTTTTTTAAACTTTCATGGTGGCCTGACCCTTAGATATTTCGTTTAGCGTCTGTCAGTTCAGTCTACGTCTTGCGGAATCGTCTTCCTAGCACACGGCTACGTGAGTCACTATCGTATAGGGGAGATAGGAATCTTGAAGAATTGCGATTATAGGAAGGTTCATGCAATGGGCCGGTCTATAGCACTAACACTTGTCTTTATTAAACAAAACCACACTGAATCTATATTCAGTTTCGTTTAATTGTAATTACTCTCCGTTAGGTTGGTAAGGTAGGAATCTGCAAGATTATCAGTAGAGCAGCTATCACTTTCACCGGATAAGTGTTAGATTTTGGATGTTTCAAAATTCAATATAGCTGAGAAATAGCAATGGATACCGATGATGTTCGCATATAATCTTTTTAGGGGGAACGAGCAATACTTCTACAGATAAAAGATAGCAATTATTTTCGCTAGATTATTGCTTAGGTATTCATGGGATAGGATATTGCGTTCTATCACAATCATATAGGCAGATCCTTTCTCGAATTCGTGATCCTAAGTCATTCTTTGTTTGATTTCTCTTACTTCTTACCTTTTCTTTCTGAATCGCTTACATAATGCAATGATGAGCTTGAGTGATCTCTCCAGATGCCTTTTGAGGCAACGCCAGATCTTATATAGGGTTTGTAGGTACGTTAGGCGGTGGAGGGGGTAGCGCTAGCTGTTCCGCCACTTGTGGTGTCCAGTAGGATATTTAAGTTGAATTCATATTTGATTTGATTTATTAACGGGGGCAATATAAGTTGGTTACTTGGGGTGTGTTCCAAAACCTACTTTCATACACTAGAGTATCGTTCTGTCTCTGTTTACCGACATGCGTTCGACAAAGACAGATCGATATTCTAGAGTACAAGAGTAAGATTTTGGAACATACCCGGCTGCCATTATAGTTCGCCGACGCGGAGTTTCAATAGTCCCCCGGTTTCTTGAATACGTTAATGACCGGTTTTAATGAAATTTACTGAAGGAATTTTAATTTCTCCTAATTTCTACATTTCTAGATATTACTGCGAGCGATCTAGGAATTTTGTATTAAATTTGATGGAAAGAAGTTCTTGGTTCTTCTTTTCACTGCTACATCACTGTGAGAGGTAGAGGGAAATGATTGAAGAATCAAGAAATTAAGTCTGTTTGAATAGGAAGTGAAGGAGGGTTAAGATTTACCCCTACGGAACGTTATCTTGTATTTATTATATATTTATATAATAATACAATCATAATAATATGTATATATTAACAATAAATTAATAACTTTCGATTACGCCATTTCCTAAATACAGTAGAAGCCCGAATAACCGGGGTTGGGTTATCCGGGGAGTGGATTAACCGTGCGCCTCCTGGGCGCCTATGGGCCTCCCGTACGCGACCAGGTACCGACGTTCGCGTAAGGGGTAAGATGTGTCCGAACTCTAAATTCGCTTAATGCCACGGCGCTTAAACTAATACGATACAAGTATATAATAGTCATTAAGGGAGTTAGTCATTAAGGGAGATAGTCACCTTAAAAATTCTGAAAAAGAAATTTTATTTTATCCGTGGGTTTTCAAGGAAATAGTATGAAAATATAGGCAAAAATTAGTCAGAGTTGAAATAACCACAATTTTATATTAAAAATTGCAGTTTATTCATATTTAATACATTAAAGCATATGATTCTCTAAAACTTTAACATTAATTTACTCAAAACTACATTTTCATGTAGTTGTCGTAAGGTTCAAAAAGTAGGGTTGTTCGAATCAAAAAGTTACAAGAGAGCTTTTTTGTTCCTAACAATATACTTCATGGCTCGAGTGTTGGGATTTTGAAAAAAGTAAAAAATGGCTGAGATATTGCATTGTTTATACACTTTTTTTAAACAAACAATATTTTTTCACAAAAATTTGTGGTTTCGTCAATTTTCTAAAAATAAAAAATTCCAACACTCGCGTCATAAAGTAAGTCATAACGTTTAATTTGGATTGACCGTGGTTTCAGTTATCCGTGGATCCTTTGGTTCCAAGCACCCGGTTAATCGGAGTTCTATTGTGGATGTAAAAAAATTGGTATATCATTCCTACGGATGAATAGATCAGATGGTGACAACCCTGCTTAAAAAATCCAATTACAATCAATAGAAACCGATAGAGATCCGATTCAATTACAATCGGATTCAATCGAGGCAATTGGAGGCATCTGTATTCCGATTGAAAATGATTCGGAATAAATAGATTATCATGTCGAATGTGACTTTATTGGTGATTACCCTATGAAAAATAAATTTTTAATTGGAATTGATAGGAATCTCATTAATTTTTAGGAGTAAATATCTATAAGATTTGAGAAGAAATTTCCGATGCACAAATCAGATTCTTTCCTACTAACTATTTTCAATCGGTTTTAATGGATTTTTGTTAAGGGGACTGGGGAGTACTTTCTAGCCTCAAAATGGAATATCGTGATTTATAAGAATGTAATAATAAATTCTCACGCAAACGGAGTGCACGCAGATTTTTGCAAGCTGCACTGTTACTTGCGTGATACTTTTATGCGGAATAATTGACAAACGAAGGTATGAGTTGCATGCAATTTTTTGAAGTGAAATATGCTCGTGCTAAAATTTTGCATGCATCTCATTCCTTTATTTCTCAATTATATCTTACAAAAGTGCCGTTTCAGTAACTATGGAACTTACACAAATCTGCGTGCACTTCAGTTCGATAAGGATAATGCATTAATTCCGTGTAATTTACGATTTTTGTGATTGGAAATTCAAAATAGCCGTTTGCACTCCCCAGTCACCTTAAGTAAGCAATCTTTTATTCGAAGCAATTGAAATTGCTTACTTAAGGTGACTGGGGAGTCACCCAGGGCGGCGCAGGAACAAATTTTTCTCGTATGCTGTTCCAATACACAGAAATAATATAAAAAGTCGGTTATGCGAATAAAAGAAATCACTGATCTATTTTGACAGCCATGACAAGTGACCAGTGGTGACCGACTCTGGAAAATGAGTCATTTTGTTTATCATAGAAGATAAGTTATACTTATCTTCATCATGGCAATTCACAAGAAATTAAATTACATCAATAAAAGAATGAATAAACAGTAACAAAATGTTAAAAAATATCAATTGGAAAACAAGTAAATAAAAATAGAAATTTTGTAATGCAGAAATACCTATTCATTGAAATTGGAAAATTTCTATAAGAATAAATAGAAGAATTCTAGTACAAAAATATCTATTCATTACCATTGAAACATCTCTATAAGAATGAATGAGAAATTTCTCTAATATAACAATACAGTGCTACCTCGTTATAAGCGAATGCTAGGGAGGTTAGAGGAATAGGGGATAGGGGAATAGGGAATAGGATAAATAGGAGACAAAAATTCGTCACTGGTGCGTTCTCCCACTACTGTACGGCGAGTTCGGGAATCGCGCGTGGATAAGTGGTGTCCGTGAGCATTACCGCTCCTCGTTATAAGCGAATCACAGTTACCACATGTGAGACAAGGACAGGTTGCAGTGTTAGCTCAATATTACGGTAAGTATAAAAAAAGCTTGTTGAATAACAATAGGTAAGGCAAACAAACTAAGGTGATACTATCTCATGATCTCATAAATATATTATTTTTAATGTGTAAGAGGGATCAATGCGTTCTCGTAAGCCTGCTTGGTTATACTACAGTTGATAAATTTGAAAATGAAATGATAAACCTTACTTTCTTTTTCGCTGTTCCCTTTTGTTTTTACTCTCGCTTCTTAAGTACATGTAATGGAAGGAATGTAAAATATTTCTGAATTGTCTTTTATATGAACATAGATACAAAAATTCGGTGTCCAAACATATATGATTTCACGCAATCGCTTGTTCGCTTATAATAAGAGGACCGTGCCAAAGTTAGATGCGCCTGATGGACAAAGTTTACCCCGGGAATGGTCGCGCGATTTTGTTCTCCATTTGAAAAGCATTGTGTTGGGGTGTTTCAGACACTCCACGCACCTACTCTCGGGTTAAGTGAGGGAAGCTACAAAGCTCAGCCAAGCGGAACGCAGGAGAAATTCGCTTACAAGTTCGCTTATAAGGAGGTAGTACTGTACCTATTCATTCCCATTAGCACGTGATTAAAGGATTTCATAAGAACTGAAGTAGAAATCTGACTAGGAAATACTAGTTACTGACCAGTGCCTGGTCGGGAAAATCCTAGTTTTTCCTGGCTACCTAACAAACACAGGTTACTGGGCCATTAGCGATATGCCAGTACAGTAAATAATGGGTCGATGCTGGCAAACATCAATGGCCCGATGAAATAGTGTCACTATGGCCGTTACCTGGGCCAGTCCTGGACTACCAGGACGCTTTTGTATCGGCACATTAATGGCTGTGTGAATAAAAAGCTCTGATCGGTGTACTGCACCAATGCCAGCCATGCAACGGCTCGTGTATAGCCAGAAAACGTTGGCTTCGCACCTTTCCTTTACGGAGCCACAAGTAAATGTTTCGTGAAAAATTTAGGTAATAATTATTATTGCAAAGCCAAATTTATTATAAGAGAACATTACAGCAAAAACTTAGTAATGGGTAACATGAAATTTAAGAAATATGTACATACAAATGGGAATAAAACAGTATTAAAAGATCATAAAATAAAAAGCACTGGTATGTATTCATCTCGTAATTCTGAAACAGAAGTTTCTGGGTCCTTCGCTTAGTCCATCCACCGTCTCTGTTCTTTAGCCAATGGATATATTTATTAAAGAGGTTAAATTGCGGTGGTTACTGAGATACAGTTAGATTGTACATCGCTTTGGTTTTGACTGCACAGAGATGTTTTCTTGGTTATACAAGAATGATTAACTGAGTATGAAATATATAATATAATAATTAATACTTACACAGAACTACTGCTAGGAAAAGACATTCTCATTTTCTCACGTTTGATGGAATTGGCGGTTTTGCAGACCGCATGCACGAAATGCCTCGACAGTAGCGACGTAAATGGCGACAAGTTATAACACCGGCTAACAATAAGAGTCATAGGCAAATTGTCGGCCAAATATATATATATTGCCCGTAAAACCGTAAAAAGAAATATTCCTTCGCTGGCCCAGTTCTGAATTTTTGCTATAAAATCTATACTGGTCAATAGATACGTTAACAATGCCGGTTAGTCAATGGTATGCCATTTCCAGCATTAGACCTGTATAGGGCTAGTATTCCTGTGTTTGCTGGGTAGCATATACTTCATAGGTTCTTGCCAGGGACTACCAAAGTAAAAATGCTGAGTAGGAACTACTAACGACTGGCCAGTGCCTGGTTAGGAAAATTCTAAGTTTTTCTGGGTAGTATATCCTCACCTGGTTCTGGTTGAGCATTAACCCCTTCGTTGGCATTGACGCAATACTGAGCAGAATCAAACTGTGCCCTGTGTGGCATTGACGCAATAGTGCGTAGATTGTTCTTTTTGGTTTTAACTTGCTCTGATTTGGAATTCAACTGGTCTGAGGGGTTTTTGAAGTCGCTGAATCCGAATTTGAAGCAAAATTTGCCAAATTTAAAATAGCTGACACAAATCGGCGGAACAAATTCCAAAAAATGTATAATAATTGGACTTTGTTGACAAGATGGTGACGAAAGGGGTTTTTTAGGTCCCTGAATCCGAATTTGAAATAGAAATTGTCAAACTCAAAATAGCTGACACAAAACAGCGGACAAATTCCAAAAAATGTATAATAATTGGACTTTGTTGACAAGATGGTGACGAAAGGGGTTTTTTAGGTCCCTGAAT
>JARQST010000739.1:11245-40497 GCA_030142225.1 Pachycephus smyrnensis
TTATTTCAAATAACCTGTCCCTGCACTTTTGGGTTATTGTCTACTTTTGTGACACATGTCGAAACTGTCAAAATTTTTATCGCTGGCCCATGTCACTAGATTTTTGCGCGAAAACGAGGGGGGAACTCACTCTCGAACGCGGCAACTTCAGGTGTCCTACTTGAGATGGGACATACGGTATGAGAGTTGGGTTTTACTATATGCTGCAGTCGCAACTTTTGGTTCGTACGTGTACCGATAGAACTACCTTAATCTTCTTCGTTCTTTTATTTATAATATTTTTGTTTAGAGATTTTCCTCCGTCCCAATTACCATCGCTGTCACTATAGCTGTTGCTACTTGTAACATTCTTTTCAGTATCAAACACACTCGTTTGCTCTTTAATCAAAGTCAATATTTTATGAGTTGCCAAGTTTTCTGCTACATTCAATTCTATTGGATTATCTACTAGTAAAATGTTACCTTGCTGTTCCTGTTCTATTCCCTCAATGTAATTCATAATGAAATCGTCGATTTCTTTCTCTACTCCGCTTTGAGAGTCTGTCATGGCGTCTGGTCAATCGCTGCTATCTCAGCCGCTCAGTTTTATTTAATTGTGTTGTTTTCTCTATATCTTTCACATGTTAGATATGTCAAATCTGACTTGGTGATTGTTCTTCATATCTTATTGATGTGCAGTGTTGCAAATTCCTCTCTATGGCCACTTTTAAAATAAACCTGCCGAAGTGTCGTGCATCGGTGATCGTGATCTGGTCTCCTTTATGACTGTTAGATCATCTTCAGGATTATCGTGGTTCTCATTACTGTGGGCACTGTGTAGCACTTAAAAACTGCAACGTCCTGCTTATTATACACTCAACTGACTTATGCAGCTGCACACCGGAGCATAAGTTTCTTCTCAATCTGTCGATTCCTTCGTTGGCGGGAACATCGTTGTCATCAGTCACCTGTAATGGTTATTAGCTGTGACATTGACACCTTTAAATCACCAAGGCGCATCTTCAAAATATCCGATGACTGTTTACTTACATTAACCCCTTCCGCGGTAGGCCAAATTGGAAGTCAGGGTCCCAAAAATGCAGGGATAAAAAAGTGTAATAAAAAATTTCTTAATTATGATTAGGGGCCTTCTGAGGATGTAGATTACGAGTTCCATAATTAAAACTTCCAATAATTAAAAGTTCCATAATTAAAACTTCGAAATGGTGGACCATAATTGAAAATTCGAACCCCTTTCGTTGTATCGTTTGCTCTCTTTCCATGAGGCCTGTGTCCACTTCGAGGTCCTCTCAATAACTTCCATGATTCGCATGTATTTTGATATGCAGAATCAGAATATGTTGCATGTTTTGTTGAAAAATTATTCGAACTATTTGTTAGAAACAATTGAATTGTTTAAGTTAAGATCAACGCTAAACGGTTAGACATACGGAGAAAGTCTACAGACAAAAAATGTTCATCGTTCTAAGACAAAAGTTCTGTTTTTAATTTTCAAAATATCTCAATTAGTTTTATCTGATTGTTTATAACAAATAATTCGCACAATTTTGCAACAAAAACACAAAAAAGTAAACGAAAATAAATAGATAAAAACAAAAAACGAAACATGAAGTGTAAAATCCTGCCGTGCAACCTCCTCGTGGCACACTTCGGGGTCGCAAAAAAATCATCAGCTCATGTCGGAGGGTATTCAGAAAGAAAAACCGTATAGATCACTTACCATCAGGATTTTATAATAACGTAATTCAAAGTAATAATTATTGCTCGTTTCAGTCCCGCCATCTCGTATTCTTTTATTTTAACATCAGATTAGTAATTAACAACTTAAAAAAGCCCTAAATATCATTTGTAGATGATATTATATTATTCTAAAGATATTTTTCGCAACGGATGCCATATGGCGTCCTTGCCGCGGAAAGGGTTAAGAAAGGTGAACACACGTCACCTAGGCCTCTGTAATTGGTAAATTACTGCCTTATCGGTCCTAGTGTCTGCCAAAATTAAATTACTGCTTCTGTGATTTCTCTGTTCCTGTTTTACCCTATGAACAATCTAGCCGTCACGTATGGTTAGAGTAACCTGCCTCGTCTGCAAACAGTATATGACCAGTGAGGGAGGCCAAAAATGCATGAAATTGGATTGTATGGACACCGTAAATGCATCACGCGCATTGGATTGGAACGTGACAGCTTTATATGTGAACCCTGCAAAACAAACGATTATGTACTGAAGCCGTCCCACTCTCAGCCGTCCTCTTCTTGTGGAAAAGCTACAGTATCACGGGACTCGAGCCAGTCTTCCTCCAGCATGGATCCTACTGCCGGCTCTTCGTCTTCATCAACGTCCTTTGATCTTGCATCCATAGTTGCGACCCTCTGTGCAGTCAGTGAGCAACTTAAGTACTTACCTACAAACAAAGAAAAAGTGACAGGAATCGACGGACTTTACCTTCTGGTTGAGAAACTATCAGAGACATCTGTCAACATATCAAGCGCTGTAAACAAGCTCATAAAAGATATGACCATCCTCAGTACTCGGTGTCAAACACTTGAAGATAGCAACGCTACACTTTCACTTCGTGTTGACGAATTGGAAACATGTGGAATTACTGTCCACTCTTCTGGCCCATGTCCTGAAATTTCTTCCATGATGGCGCGTGTTGAGCAATTAAGTCTGCAGTTTCACAATACGGAATTCGTTATCTCTAGGATGCCAACCTCTCCTGATCTGACCATCACTGAAAGTATTCAGAAAGTCGCAGATGCGATAGACCTGGTGGTCGCACCTGGGGATATCGTCGATGCCTATCGTCTACCTTCGAAGACCGCTGGCTCCCCTTCTTTCATTGTCCGTCTAATCTCAACTTTTAAACGTGATGCCTGGATTTAAGAGAAGAGGAAGAAGCCAATTCTCAAAGCCTCTGATGTTATCACCACGTTACCTCCATCGAAGGTTTATATTAATGAAAGGCTATCCGGAATGAAGTTGAAACTGTTATCTCAAGCAAGGGCTAGCTAGGACCAAAGTCTTATCCTGATTGTCGTGTCTGGATTCGTCGCGGGACCATCTTCGCTAGGAACAACGGATCTTCTTCTTCATTCCGTATTGGCTAAGAAGATGACCTGCAGAAAATCTCATCTTGACAGGAAGGGGTCCAGCCTTCAAATCTTTTGGAAAAGCCATTGAACGGTTTGAGGGTGTGCCATATGAACGCTCAATCACTGATTCCTCATATAGATGAATTTCGTCACTATCTTCGGTCAAATTTCTTTCATATTGTTGCTATTTCTGAGTCGTCGCTTAAACCCCATATTCCTGATCATGTGGTTGAGCTTCAAGGGTACTGTCTCTTCCGTCGTGATCGTATTGGAAAAGGAGGTGGCGGCGTTGCAATTTACATCCATTCTACGATACACGCGTCTGTAGTTGCCTCCTCGGTTGGCGAAAATCTTTCACGCCCGGAATTTCTATGTCTTGATGTAAAAATAGAAGGCGTTGCTCGAGTGCTTATAGTTTCTGTCTATCGTCCTCCCAAGGTTCATTTTTTCGCTGACTTTGAATCTATCTTCTCTTGTCTTGCTCCCGCCTACGCGAACATTATCATAATTGGTGATCTCAACGCAGACATGTTAACCTCATCTTTTTGACAGCTCCTATTTGCACTCGTTCATTGCTAGTAACAACTTGTTTCTTGTGGAACACGCAGCCACACATCATACACGTGAGGCACATACATGGCTCGATCGCCTATTCCTGTGCTGAAAATTACCTCTAGAGGTATAAAATCAATTGACAAGTCTGTTCTCTTAGCTAGGCTTGAGCAGTGTGACTGGCTTGCATTTCTTTCTGCCTCCAGTGTTGACTCACGAATGGTCTTATTAAGGGGTCACATACCTTTCTCGGTTTCAAAAAATCGATTTTTTTTTCATATATTTTCAAAGGTATATGTCTTAGAAATATTTTAAGCCTAGAATGAACTTAAGATTCGAATTATTCTAGAAATTAGAGCCTTTGGAGCGAAATGAGTCATGCCGCCCCGCAGGTCAGATTTACAGCACCCTAACAGTATGGCGCGCCATCGGCTGAATAGAATTACGGAAAGGACATTAGGTAGTAAAAAGGGGGGAAAACTATTATAATATTTTTGCAAAGGGTCCATAGTATACTCGTACGGTTCATAGGTATAGGGCTTGTATTTAGGCTTCTAAAAACCGGTTACATACTTTGTTGCAGAGCTCACTTGTGTGCATCGAGCGTTTAGTCTGTTTTCGACCAGAGACTTGGGCACAACGATCAGAAAAATGTCAGGACGACGTGTATCTGTTGACCGAAAGGGGGGAAGATCTGATTCAAGACGGCCTTCGCGATCCATTAAAAAACTATCTCCAACGGTAGAAGAAATGGAGTCCGACGAAGCTATGACAAGTGCATCAGCGAAAACATTGAAAGAGACGAAGGATTCTAAGGTGATCGTACAATCGATGTTCGGCTACCAAATTTTAGATTTTTGTGCAGTATTCACGGCTATTAGTTCGTATGTGCAGTGCAAAACGTGTGGCGGTGACATGAAATTTGCAAAAGCTGACATTCGAGGCCTTGGATTTAGAATTGTGGTGCAGTGTAATGAATGTAACCATCCGCGTATCCCTTCGTGTCCACAAATTGATAAGGCCTATGAAATAAATAGACGATTCGCGTTCGTGATGAGAGTGTTAGGACTGGGACACGCTGCTTTGCGCAAATTTTGCGGACTTATGGACTTGCCAAAGCCGATAGCGCAAAAAACGTACGATTGTATAGTGCGAAATATTCACACAGCTGCAGAAGCTGTTTTTGATGTTTCAATGCACAATGCTGCAAAAGAGGAAAGAACAACCACTCAAGAAGCAGGAATAATTGAAAATGAAAGAAAAATTGCAGTTTCCGGTGATGGGACTTGGAAAATACGTGGCTTTTCTTCCCTTTTCGGCGTGATAACACTCATTGGAACTTTGGTAGGGAAAGTTGTGGACATTATGATAAAATCATCTTACTGCAAGACTTGCGAATATTGGGAGAAGAGAAAAGACACTGCCGAATATGAGGATTGGATCGAGGAAGGGCATGAGTGTTCAGCAAATCACGAAGGAAGTGCCGGAAAAATGGAAGTGGACGGAATGCAGGAAATGTTTCAGCGATCGCTTCAGTTGCACGGAGTGAAATATTTACAATACATCGGAGACGGTGATAGTAAGACTTTTCTCGGATCTTGCAATCGGATCCTTATGATATTCCTGTCGTTAAAAAAGAATGCGTGGGCCATGTGCAGAAACGTATGGGAACGCGTCTTCGTGCACTGAAAAAAAAAACGAAAGGCCTCGGAGGAAAGGAAAGGCTCACAGGAAAATTAATCGATGAATTGCAAACTTATTATGGTTTAGCTGTTAGGAGACACAGTAATTCCGCTGAAGAAATGAGGAAAGCTGTCTGGGCAACTTTCTTTCATAAAATTTCAACTGATGACAGTCCACAACATCATAACTGTTCAGCAGGAGAAGACTCGTGGTGCTCGTGGCAACGTGCGAATGCTACCAATAACTTGAAGAAATACAGGCATAAGCCTGCCCTTCCTAAAATTGTGCAAGATGCTATTCGTCCTGTGTACGAAGATTTAAGCAAAGACGATTTGCTTGAAAGGTGTGTCGGTGGTTTCACCCAAAACTCCAATGAAAGCCTGAACTCTCTCATTTGGGAGGTCGCTCCAAAGGAGACGTATAGAGGCTCAAGAATAATTGAAATCGCCGCATATATTGCTATAGTGATATTTAATGATGGTCACATGTCTCTTCTAAAAATTCTCCACACATTAAACGTCACCGTAGGCAATGCAGCATATTACATGTGCTAGGACGCCGACAGGCAGCGAATTTCGACGGGCGAACTCCGAGCGCAAGAGGCGACAAAAGAGGCTAGAACTCGCCGTAGACTTAGCCGACTGCAATCAGAGGAAGACTAAATTGCGAAAGAAGGTCAACTTTATGGTGCAGGCATTGCCGATTAAGTGTAAGTTAAAAAATCTTCATTTTATCTAACTTTAAAACCTTTCCAAAACTTTAAACGCGTTTTTCTCGAAACGGCATTTTTCAAGACGGTGGGCATGATAACTGCCTCACCGTTCATCCGATTAACTTCATATTTGGTATACATAATCTCAATTAGATTCGTTATCGGGTCACGGGAGCTTTTTTGGACAAATTGTACCATTTTTTAATAACAATAAGAAGTATACGATTTTTTTTGTAAAAATCACGACCCTTCTTTTTAAATTGTTACCATTGCCGCAATTTCTTTTTTTTTTCAAAACCCCCCCCCCCCCCCCCCCGTGAGCCGAGAACTAGGATCCCAAAAAGTGTCTTAAAATAAAATATTTTTGTTTCAGATAACTTGGAGGAGCTAAATCATGCCCACCGTTTGGGCTTGCGGAAAAAAACACGTTCTACGCCAATGGCTGCAGACTACACGTTTTTCAATATTTTTATTTTCATGTTCCTTTTTTGATTGTCTAAACATGTACCTTTGAAATACAAAAAATATTTTACCAATCGGTCCAATAGTTTTTCTTTAGTCACTCGACAAACATTGACCACTATTTGGTGCCGAGAAACGTATGTGACCCCTTAAATCGGCATCTGGAGGACACTTTGAATGAGCTCGCTACTTTGCGTTCTATCACTCTCCGATGCACACCTGCTCCATAGATAATTGAAAACATTAAGACTCTTATTAAAGAAAGAAATCGTCTTCATAGACTATATAGACGTACGCGATTCTCTTCTCTTCCTGAGCGCTACAGAATACTCCGAAACAAAACTCAAACTGAAATCAAGCGGGCGAAAAACGATCATAATTATGCGATTCTCTCTACCACTCGTGACCCCCGTCTCCTCTAGGGCCACCTTCGTAGGCTTGGTTTTGTTAAATTTCCTCGAAACATCCGGATATTGTTTTGGCACTTGACGATGTTAATCGATACTTTGCCACAGCCTTTCACGAACATGAATCCCAGTACCAGGGATATGCTGTTGCGCTCCTTTTCGATAATTTCTGCGATGAGAAATTCTACTTCAAACACATACTACCATCTGATCTGGCTCGTGCCTTGAAGGACTGTGGCTCCAGTGTTACGGGTCCTGACCATCTCCCCATGAGATATATTTCTCCCAGCTTGGACGTCATCCTTCCTTTCCTGCTTAATTTATGCAACTGTTCGCTGATGGATTCAACGTTTCGTGATGTACGGAAACGGTCCTTCATTCGTCCCATTCCAAAGGTGCGGGGTACTCCTACAAAATTATCTGAATGGCGTCCAATCGCGCTTCTCTGTAGCCTCTCCAAGCCATTGGAGAGGATAGTGAAACAACAGATGATTGAGTTCCTGGAACAGCATGGTGGATTTGATTCTCGTCAGTCTGCATATGGCGAGGGCTTCTGTGCAGAAACTGTCATGATTCGAGTAGTTGATGATATTCGTTTCGCAGTCGATGAACGCATGGTGACCATTATGGTCTTCTTTGATCTAAGCAAGGCGTTTGATTCGATTTGCCATCCAAAGTTATTAGAGGTCATGCGACTTGCCGGTTTCTCCTCTTCTGTGCTCAGGTGGTTCGTATCCTACCTACAGGGTCGGGCCCAAGCGGTAATTGCAGTGACTTTGCTGTCTCCTCCGTCTTACCGGTTACCTCTGGAGTTCCCCAGGGGTCACTCCTGGACCCGCTACTCTTTGCGTTGTATATTAGGGATCTGCAAAACATTATAGTTAACTCTTCATATATGATCTATGCTGATGACCTACAAATTTTCCTGCACTATAAACCTTCGGATCTGGCCTCCGCTCTGCTGCTCGTGCAGAAAGACATAAACATGATATGCATGTGAGCAAAACATAAATGTCTCAGCCTAAATCCCTCCAAGACCAAGTGTATGATTGTGGGGTCACCTAGATACATAAATAGCATTGACACTTTGTCCTTACCTTGCCTGCTTGTTAATAAGGAGCAAATCCTTTTTGTTTCGTCAGTGCGTAGCTTGGGTATCATCTTGGACTGCACTCTCTCTTGGAGGGAACAGGTTTTAGATGTTTGCAGTAGGGTGAATAAAACTCTTTATGTTCTTAATGCAAATCGGTCGGCCCTCACCGTGGACCTTAGGAAGTATCTTGTATCGGCGCTCATTTTTCCCCTCATAGACTATTGCTATCTGGTTTATGGAAGCTGTTCCAGTGGACTCGTGCAAGAAATTCAGATTGCAATAAACTCCTGCGTGCGCTTTGTCTTGGACATAAACGGATACGAACATATCTCTCCTTATTACGCTCAGTTTGGCTGGCTCAAAATCAGGCAAAGACGACGCCTACTTCTTGGCATGTTAATTTACAAGCTGCTTGAAATGGGAAATCCACCTTACCTTAGATCGTCGCTATTGAATGTACAGTCGACTCCTTCGCCTAGAAATACCCGTAGGAGGGGAGATGACCTTGTTGTTCCGATTTACCGCACTGAATTTCACCGGCACTCCATTCATATAACGGGAGCACTTCTTTGAAACTCGTTGCCAAACACTATTCGTGACGCGCCCACTCGTAGTACCTTTCGGCGAAAACTATGTCCGTTACTCACCTCGGAGCAGGAAGAATGAATAATAATGTAATAATGAAGAATGTTTTTGTTTCTGTTTTCCACTATACGAAACGGTGTGTACGTCTAACTTCTAGACTAAGGACTAGTTGTAAGTCTATATTACTCGTTGCAGTCTTTCTCTATCTATTTCTGACTCTTAGGTTATCTCTCCTATTTAAAAACAAACCTTTCTTATCTTACCGCCCATGTAACGGTCAAGTGCGTTTCTTCTGTTTCATTGTTAAATCGCCTAAATTAATTATGTTTACTCGCCTATATAGAGGGCATCTGAAAACCTACAATTTTACTTTATGTTTTTTCGCACTATGCTTTAATCTAATCAAATCTAGCTCTATCTACCTTTTTGTTTTTCTCTCCTGTACATACATATTTCTGTATGATTTGCTTATATTATGCTTACTGGTCTACGGAGATATTCTCCAGATCAAATAAATTGTTTTCTCTCTCTCTCTTTCTTCAGTACTGTTCATTGATCCAATATTTTCTTACTTGTTATTTTCAGTTCTTTTAAAATGTATTCCATTACAAAATCATTTATTTTCTTTTTTTTGAGTGAGATCCATTTGAAGCTTCTCTTCGATTTGATTGCGCACTTCTTTTGGCGTGACTACCTTTGTAGCCGTTTGCGAATTCGAGGAGGCCGGGATTGCAGCTAAGCCGGCTGTCGTGACGGTTCGTCTCAGCCGTCTCGCTTCCACGGGTCTTCTCTCGATGCGCCCCCTGGCAGCTCTACTGTTAGATGCCCCCAGGTTTAGCTACCTGTAGGTGCGTTGTCACCACAGAGTGCCGAACACATCCGTGGGGTCTTGGTTTCTAACGCAATTTCTTCATAACGGTCGCCAGACAATTATCTCATTGATGGCCCAATTGGCAGAGCCTGTTAATTACGAGGTGGCGAGTGCGCTTCACCCCGGAGATCACCACCTGGAGACGTGCTGAAGTTCCGGATCAGCTGTCCTACGGCACTTCAAGGTCCGTTGCACCGATCACTTATTCGATGGCCCACTCTATAAACCTTATTTAAAGTCCGTAAAATAAAAGCCAGGTCGATAAATAATTACACAATATGTTCAATAATACTGTCACAATCTTTTATTCACTTCGGAAATTTCTTCTTTACACGTTTACTCGTTGAGGTTCTGGTTAATACTCAAGCTAGGCTGGAATCGGGGCTCCTTATATACTGGCCAGCCCCCACTCTGACCTCCTCCTCTCCATTAAATTACTTATATTAATTATATTATCCTAACTTTAATTACATGGGGAAGCCCTCCGGGTGTCCCTCTCTAGATCGCATTATGTTGCGTCCTTCTCCGTTGACCTAGAGCCTTAGAGCATAGGTCATACCCTATGCTCAGAGTGGTCGTAGAGCTTCCGGACCTGATGCGTTGGGACGCCCTTAGTGTTGTCTTCTTTGGTGTTGATGGACGGTTGACTGCCCTTGAGGCCCTTCAATGGTCCGCCCTCTTGCTCCAATCTCGCCTCCTGGTGCCTTCGCTTGTCGCCCTTGTGTGGCCTTGTGGATGTTGACACCCAATGCGTTTCGACACCCTTCCTGAAGGTTATTCCTGCCCGAAGGGCCATCGTCCTAGCGGCCATTGGTAGTGTCTTTCAATGGTTCAGTCTTTGTTCTCTGATCGTGTTCGACCTTCCTGGCACGCAGCTTCGCCCTTGGGTGACCTTGTCGGGGTTGCCAACCAATACGTTCGGACGCGAATGCCGAAGGGAGCTTTCGGCCTAAGGGTCGTTGTCCTAGCTGCCCTCAGTGCCGCCCTTCAATGGTATTGTTTTTGGAATGTCCTTTCTTTTGGCATTTGTTTTGCTTCTCTCTCTCTCGGGTGAGGAGTACTTCAAGGGTGCCCCTCCCCTGTAGTTAAGCACGTTTGGTGGTTGGGGTGGTTCGGAGTTTCCCCCTCTTCCGCCCTCTATCTCCCCCTTTTCCCTCGCCGGAGGTTGATCGGCCGCATGTTAAGGTCTTCATTCTTGAGAACATCGAATACTTCCTGGCATAGCTGACGGTCTGTAAGAGTTACACCTTTCATCGCCGGATTGTTAACTTCTTCCGTTTTATTATTCTTTTCCATTCCTAATTTAACCAATCGTACTTAGTTATTTAATGTAACCAAATTTTTCGGATTAAATGAAGGCAATCGTATTTGTTTTAATCGATTTAAAATTATGCGTCCGGTTGTTTTTATGAGTAACGAGCCGTACGATTTTTTCAAATAATTTTAAAGCAAGGAAAAAATATCAAAACGGACCATTGTCTTTGTACTAGTCCTTTGGATTGGAAGGAAGACAAGGACTTAGAGTGTAATATCAGACACTGATATTTAGGGCCAGGAAACTCGTCCCGCTAAAAAGTAGTGGAGGAAAATGGGGGGAGTTTGTCCCTGTGAGAACATTCACTCAAGTAGAAATATCATGTCGAATCATGACAAGACTGACGAAAATGTGACAAGGGTACGCCACGTAACATAGTAGCCCATGAGGATAGGCAAGATATACGTCAGTTCGAAATAAAATATTTAAGACACGAATGGCTTTACTTCATGTTCCTTATCCCAGTCTTTAGAGTTTCAGAATACCTCACTGTAACCTTGGCAGGTTTTGTGCTGCTCGCCATTGCTCTTGATCGTATATTCTCCCGTACTTTATTCCGTAGATGATCCTGTACATTATTATCGATCCTGAACGAGTTCATCTTCGTAGTATTCGAAGTCCTGGAGTTCCTCGACGTAGTCCTGGGAGATTCAGAGTTCCTCGCTGTCATCCTGGGAGTTTTTGTGCTGCTCGCCGTTGCCGTTGATCGTATATTTTCCTGTACTTTTTCCCTTACGTTTTATCTAAGCTATTATCTCTCCTCCTTTTCGACTATTGCTGCTTTGTGTACCTAAATATGACGTAAACTATGAATATTTTGATCCAGCGTGCTCTTTGTGTTCGTTCTTCGTAAGGATGAACACATAACCTCCTATGACGCTAAACTTGGCTGGCTTAAAATCCATTATCGCCGTTCCTACTTCCTTCTATGCACTGTTTACGACATCTTGTAGCCAGACCTTCCGCCGTGCCTGGCCCACTGTCTGAAGGAAGTCAGCAATTTTCGCTATCTTCGCTCTGACGTGGTGGTACCTGTCCGTCGCTCAGAGTCCTTCTGAAATTTCTTTGCGGTTTCTGCGGCCATCCTATGGCACTCGCTTTCCACCTAATTTAGAATGTCTTACGGAACTTTCATCTTTCCAATCGGCGTTGAACATATACTTAATCTCCAGAGTTCTTTATAATCCAACCCCCCCCCCCCCCCCGAGCAGCCAATAGTTTCCTCACCCTTGCCTGGTCTTTTTCCATCTCCTCTTTCTTTCTAGTCCTTAGCGCGAGTTATGATGACCACTGGAGCAATACCGATAAGATAAAGGACACCCAACACCGGAAACAGAGGTGTCTTGAACGAGAAGCGATCGAGAAGACGGCAGTTCCGTCTTGACCACTATATCGAACAGTCAATTAGAATAGACTTACTCATTGTATTCGAAATCACTCTTTAATATTCTTTTTTAAAAGAGTAGAAGTGAACTGAATAACTTAATTCGCGCTAACGACGCGGTCCGTGGGTCTCCGTCCTTGCTATTTCTAAATTCTGCGTCTTTAAACTGGCTCTATCTTATCATGATTAGATATTCCGACTTATCTTGTGACGTATTTTCCTGACCACGCGAGAGCTCAACCTGGAACACGCCACCTTCGGCCGTCCACCCCCGCTCATGCAACTGCAAGCCACGACTGGGCGCCAGCCAGCTTTTGTTTCACCGGTACCGACGAACCGGTATGTCCTGAGAGAGGAGGGGAACCTCTTCGACTCTACCAAAACGGGTCAAACACGGAGGGAGCCCGTCGATTTTTGGGGGCGCGTGAAATCGACAAACGCAATCGGAACCGTCAATTTATGAAGGCGCGTGAAATTGACAAACACAACTGGATGCATGAACGAGACCGGACGGTTGCGGAAATGCACGGCCGCTGAGTATGCAGGTTGTGGTAGAGAGGGTCGGAGTTAGGCCAGGTAACTAGTGGAAATCTTCGAAATCTAAACGGACGAGAACACAGACAACCGATTAAAAGGACGAGAGCTGAAGAAGCGCCGATATCGCAATAATAGCCACGAAGGCGGGACGAGATCTTTCATAAACTAACCAATCGGAATTCCTGCACCAATTACTAAAACTGGTACGACTCACCCGAGCTGATACGTCTAATCCATAGGGCACCGGGAGCAAAGTCCAAGGGTTATCCCTTACCGGGCACTCCACCACCACACTGGGAATGCGCTTCGAGAACACGGGCAAATTACCTTTCGATATCTTTCACTTTTCGGGAGCTAGCACGAGAACACTACGCGGCAACGCGCACTATAAACGCGTACGGGAGGCAAACACGGTAGCACGAACCAGTTCATGGCACCTCGTCGGTGTCCAGAGACAAACTGACTTTTCGATAACAATTTGAGAGAACGGATTATTCTGATTGGTCGAGATCCCCTAGACGGTAACTATAATATTATCTCCTCCCTCGAGCCGTCCCTTTAATTATCGATAGCGTCTTTTAACAATTCGGTAGCATATCAATTCCTTGAGATCCTCCACGATCGCTTCCCCTGTGCATAGGGCGAAAACAGGGCCCAACATACCTAAACAAGGGCCAAGGGTGTTCCTCCCCTGCCTGTACCCTTACCCAAATCCTCCGCCCGTTCTCCAGCCCACTGCAACTCGCCGGTGGGGCGCCGATATTGCAGCCGGGCTTCTGCAGATTCGTGGAGGAATCTCGTCGGGCGCTCTCCCCTGCCGGGCAACTCGTTTCCTCGAGACCTTCTCCTCGCGGCAGGTTCGAGCACCTCGACCTCTACTAATTCCCAAAACAATGCCTATTGTCGAGAACTGTAACACAATGTACGAATCTATCCGAGAGCCTAATCTCCAAGCAGGGCGACGACTCGGGGAGAGCCAGCAAAGGCGTAAGCGTTATCCAAATCGATAGCTAGAGCCCTTTGTGACCGTGAATTGAAAAATCACGTCACAATCTGAACACCTGAACTTTAAATTAATTCGTGCGCTAAATTCCAGCGTTAGGTTAATTTTTATAATTAAAAGGCATGAACAAGAATAAGGAATCGGAATTGTTCATCCTTGTTCATCCCATCATATCGTACAGCAACGTATTACAATTCCTTTTTGGTCGAAGCATCTGAGTTGTGGAACGCACTATCCTTTACCATTCGAGATAAGATTAGTACTTCTCAAAAAAATTGACAATAATTTTAGTCTAAACAATTATATTGGTGCTTTATGTATTTATTTATGTCAATACCAATAATATAATTTTCATTACTACATAAAATGGTTTACAAAATTAGTTTTCAATACTTAAAATATTGATGAATATAAGCCAAAAGGTTATTTCTAAATATTTTATGTGCTTTTTGAAAAATAATTCCTGCAAATCATGTATTTTTCGAGCATTTTGATAGGAACGTACCCTTAAATGGATTTAAGTATTTCTTTCGTCTATGTCGTCAATATGAAACAGCGCATTTAATTGAAAGATTCTATAAAAACTCATCTATTACACATATCTTGAGATTATTGTATTTTTTAAGTGCAATTAGTAAATACAAAAAATAAAATTTGTGCTTGATATTAAATTTAAAGGTATCATAAGTACATTTTGTGACGTAAGCCGTCCATCGGCGTAGTCTACAAAGAATCCGTGGCTGCTTCCAACGTGCTGAAATTCAAAAATCAACGAAATCCAAATGTTGGGCTCCAGGTGCGGCTTCCGTGCACCACCGTCCCTCACCACGGACAATTTCCAAATCCCACGGTAGCTCAGCCTTAGCGCACTGAAAATGGTAGAGGGGAACATGGGGGCGACGAAAGAGAATTCCGGAGTCGGCGGATAGGCGCGCGAAATAACTACGAGTCGGATACTATTCAATTTCGTTTATTAATTCCTAGTAAACGTAGCAGGTTACAATACGAAGCCTGTGGCATACAGTGTACTCCCCAACGGCTGCTCACGACCATGCCGAGTCGTGATAACTAGCTTGCCTAAGACCTGTCCCTACCTCGACGTTCCTAACCGAATCTGCGAATCCCTTCGCGGCGCGAATCGCGATCCTAATAGGTCTCGTTGGAGAGGAGTCTCTCCCCCTCAGGGAGGGTACGCTCCGACTTTTGGTAGCCTCCTAGGCATCCACGTGTCCGCACCACTCCCTCCTCGGAAGGCCTAAGATGGCCGCTAAGTAAAGTTTCTGGTTTTGGAGCTCTTAAAAATTTTTTCACTAAAATTATCAAATGTGGTGCTAGTCTCTCCTCAGTTGGCTAAATTTGAGTTTACAAGTGAACTCTCTCAAATCACGCAATAACTTACAGATGTTTACTTACATCAAGGTGGTATACTGTTACTGGGTGACACCTGTCAAAATTGTTACTGTACCTTACCGACGGGTGGGATTTACTGACATCTACGCATCGTTTGCTGCCTCTCTCTTCTATGACCAGAGTAAACTGTTTTGCCTGCAAGCAATATATGTGCTCAGAAAAGGGTCTTAAATGTATTGGTCTTGGATGTGAAAGAATTGGTCACCGAAAATGTGTGTTACGTAGTGGATCCTCAGCTGAACAATTTATATGCAGTGCATGTAAAACAAGGTATCCATCACAGCAGCCATCCCAGCCCACTGATATTCTTGTACCGAGAAATTGCCACATGGAATCATCAAATTTGCTTCAGTGTCTTGACCAAACAAACGAGAATATGGATCGCTCATCAGTCTCTTTGCCTCCTGCTGCTACTTCGTCCTCGGACCTAGTGTCTATGACTACTGTCCTGCATCAAGTCTGTGAACAATTAAAGGACCTATCAGCAATAAAAGAAAAAGTCACTGCGTTAGACGGCTTGTATGGTATGGTGGAACGATTATCGACTACAACTGAGAACATATCTACTGCTGTAAACAGCATAACAACGGATTTATCAACTCTGAAAGCTAAATGTCAGACACTAGAGGATTGTAATGTAGCACTCTCTATTCGAATGGATGAACTGGAAAACAGTTCGCACAGTGGCATTACATCCCAGGGGCCATGCACTGAGTGTACGGCTCTTAACCGAAAAGTTGAGATGCTCTCTCAGCAGCTGCATAAGGATGAGGTTGTTGTTTCTGGCCTACCAAAATGCCCAGACCTGCCTCTAGTCGACTTAGTCAAGAAGGTTGCGAAAGCAATCAACCTTGCAGTGATACCTGTAGATATTGTTGATGCCTATCGTCTTCCAATGAAATCTGATCGTTTTTCTGCCATTATTGTGCGACTTGCCTCTGCTCTCAAGAAGGATGCCTGGATAGAACATAAGAGGAAGAAACCGGTTCTCCTAGCCTCAGATATCATCACGACCTTACCTTCTATGAAAATCTACATTAATGAAAGATTGTCTGCAACTAAGCTCAAGTTTCTCGCTCTTACTCGGGCTCGAGCTAAGTCCTGTGGAAATCTACGTGTCTGGACTCGCCATGGAAATATCTTCGTCAGAAGGAATGGAACTTCTTCATCTTTCCAAATTAATCATGAGGATGATTTGGAGAAAATAAATGTTGCATGACTACCTTTTACTTCCGGGTCCACGCTTACTGAAGATTCATCAAATGGCTTGAAAATTTGTCATGTCAACGCTCAGTCACTAGTTGCGCATATTGATAAGTTTCGGGATTATCTGCATTATAATTTTTATCATATTGTTGCGGTATCAGAATCATGGTTGAAACCTCATATACCGGATTGTGTGGCTGAGCTTCCTGGCTATAATATCTTTCGTTGCGATCGCATTGGAAAGGGTGGAGGTGGCGTTACTATATATACATATAATTCATTAATTGCCTCTGTCATAACGGCTTCAGTTGGAGAGTATTGTTCTCGGCCTGAATATTTATTCCTTGATGTAAACTGTCCTGGTATTACGCGTGTGCTTGTAGTAGCTGTCTATCGCCCTCCGAAGATAGGTTTTTCTACCGAATTTGAATCGATCTTTACTTTTAATTCGTTATTTTACACAAATACCATAATTCTTGGTGATTTTAATGCGGATC
This sequence comes from Pachycephus smyrnensis, assembly GCA_030142225.1. Lineage (NCBI taxonomy): Eukaryota > Metazoa > Arthropoda > Insecta > Hymenoptera > Cephidae > Pachycephus > Pachycephus smyrnensis. The sequence continues at coordinate 28,061 of JARQST010000739.1, forward strand.
TTCTTGTCTCCTCATTTTACAGCTCCTACATCCACTCGTTTATTGACTGCAATAATCTCCATCTGGTCCAACATGCTGCAACGCACCATTTGCGAGACTCACACACTTGGTTAGATTTATGTATGGTTGATGACTCCTCCAAGGTCAGTGCATTTGGACGGTCTCTCTTCCTTTCATGTCTGATCATGATCTAATCTGGATCATCTATCGGGTGAAACCTCTCTCTATTTCACCGCATAGGGTCACGTATCGTGATTTAAAGTCTGTTGATCACTCCGCCTTCCTTGCAAGGTTTGATAGAAATTTGGACTTGACTGCCCTTGTTTCTACAACATCGGTAAATTCACAAGTTCAACTCTTAAATAGAAATCTTGAAGAGACCTTGGATGAGTTGTCACCGTTGCGTTCCTTCATTGCACGCCGTTCGCCGGCTCCCTGGATAAACGATGAAATCAAGACTGCGATCAGGTACAGAAATCAACTTCACTGACGATATACTCGTATTCGAGAGGCCCATAATTTCCTACTGTATAAAATACAGCGAAATAAGACTCAGGCCCTAGTCAGATCCAAGAAAAATGAGTACAATCGTACTAGTCATGGTTTCCGGATGGATACCGCGTCTGAGCTCCTGTATCGGAGCCTCCTAGCCCTGATGATGCAGACTGAAACGTTTGCGAAACGTCGGCACAAAGCTGAACACAGACGCGGTATCCATCCGGAAACCATGACTATTAATGATAATAATAGCCGCGAAAGCCTAAAAACTCAAATCGTACTCTTCTGTCTACATCTCGGGAGCCGCGTATTATCTGGAATCATTTTCGTAGATTGGGCTTTGTCAAGTCCTCTCGCAAATGTCATTCTTTGGAAACTCCTTGGGACCAGATAAATAGGTTTTTCGTTAGTGCCTATCACGCGCATAATGATGAGACCTTACTGAGTATGGTCTCTCAACAAACTGAAGATTTTCGGAATGATAGATTCTACTTCAAATAGATACAACCTATTGATCTAAATCAAGCATTAAAAGATCTTGACTCACTTGTTATGGGGCCGGATCATCTTCCGATGGGCCATATCAAAGCAATGCTAGAAGGAGTTTTTCCTATTCTTCTCGAACTTTATAATCGGTCCTTGATGGATTCAGCCTTTCCTGATATGTGGAAACGGTTCTATATTTGTCCCATTCCAAAGGGTCATGGAGTGCCATCTGATTTGATCACCGTCAGTCTGCCTATCGTACTGGTTTCAGTACTGAAACTGCCTTAATTCAGCTCATGGATGACATACGCTTTGCAGTTCATGAACGTATGCTTACTGTTGTTGTTCTGTTTGACCTTAGTAAGGCCTTCGACTCGGTGTGTCATGTGAAACTTTTAAAAGTCATGCAAAATGCACGTTTTTCCACATCTGTGCTGGCATGGTTTGCATCTTATCTTGGTGATCGTTCTCAGGCAGGAATAGGACCTGATGGTGATACTTCCTCCTTCCTTCCTGTCATTTCTGGTGTGCCGCAGGGCTCTGTGTTCGGTCCTTCATTGTTCGCTCTATATCTTAAAGATATTCCAAATTGTATCACAAACTGTTCTCACATGATCTTTGCGGATGATCTACAAATTTACTTACATTGCAAACCGAATGATCTAGTTGATGCACTGAGTAGGGTACAGCAGGATATAGATGCGATTGATGAATGGGCTCAGCAGAAATGCCTTCACTTTAATTCTACAAAAAGTCAATCTATAATCATAGGATCGTCTAGATACATAAACAATATTGACTTTGACATGTTACCTGGATTATTCATTGACGGACAAATTATACCTTTTGTGTCATCTGCGCGTTGCTTGGGAATCATGCTCTATAATACTCTGTCATGGAATGCTTATGCGTTAGAAGTCTGTAATCGCATTAACAGAACACTTTACGTACTTAAGGCAAATAGATCAGCTCTGTCGATTGATCTCCGTAAGTCACTTATAAAAGCCTTAATCTTTCCAATAATTGACTATTGCTTTATCGTATATGGCAGTGGTTCCCAAGGCGTCATGAAAAAGATACAGGTAGCGTTAAACTCATGTGTACACTTCATTCTTGATATTAAGAAAAACGAGCATATCTCACCTTACTATCCTACAGTGGGCTGACTCAAGCTCAAGGAAAGACGCCTGTATGTCATGGGTATGTTAGTTTATAAAATTCTAATGATAGGAACTCCCACGTACCTTAGATCTACGCTCCTTGAGACCTCTGCTATCTTGTCATCGCACACCACATGTAGGAGACTGGATGAACTTGTAATCCCCTGTCACCGCACTGAATTTTATAGACACTCCTTCAAAATATCTGGACCCCTTTTCTGGAATTCCTTGCCAACTAATATTCAACAAGCTTCCTCTCGTAGGATTTTTCGTCAACTACTTCGGAACTTCCTTGTTGACAAATAGAATTTCACCTGCTGTTGACATTCCCTTGCTATTATTATTATCAGTATTGTATTCATGACTCAGTTTTGATTGTATATGCTCTTAGTTGTAACTTCTTAGAATAGTCATTAAGTAAATTTAGTAATATCCTCGTTCTATAAATGCGCTCATTGCTCTATCCTAGTCTATTACTTTTACTATTATTATTATTATTATTATCATTATGTGTAATCTTTACTGTTATCGGTCTACGGGGTCCATCCCCTAAACGAATAAATCGAATTCTCTTTCTCTTTCTCTCTCTCGGGTATCCCTGCTCACGGGAACTTCCCTAAGTAAAACCGCCCGCGCGGTACTTATCGAAAACGCGGCTCTCCTATAATCCATTGGAAATCCCAATAATATCCCGGGTGGTGGCAATCGGCTGCATGCGTATCTTGGTCGTGCCGCAGAAATGCACTCACACACACCCACACCGTTCGTAGATCGAGCCTACGCTAGGATGCCGACATTTTCTGCGAGAAATCCTGAAAATCCCAATCCGCGATTTTTCTGATAGCCACGCTATCACCCCAGCCCGGAAGGAGACGTATTACTCGGTAAGCAGAATTTTGCCGAGGCAATCGCCGATTCCCGGCAATCGCCCTCTACCACCGCCTGTGGTCGGCCTATTCAAAATAAACTCCGCTCCGGCGCTCCCCCCCCCCCCCCCCCATGCGTGGCCGTACGCCAGGGCCGGTTAAAGTTCCCGAGGTACCGATAGCACATACTGACAGGCAGGACGCCCGCGTCCGCGCGGGATTACATCCCAAAAAGGCCCTGCGCCTCCACTGCCAGTCCACTATTTTTTCCCGTTCCCTCCTCCGAAACCTGTACCCATCCATCCTTTAGGAGTAGAGGGCGGAGGGATTACCGTACCAACGGTGATGCGTGGAGGTGCGGGTTTTGTAACCGGTCGCTCCAGGACGCCACGTTACAATGTATAGGTTGTAAACATCATTTACATTTTGAGCAGAGTCAATATCAGATTATCTTCATATTATGTATTTTCGTAAATAAGTGGAAACTGATAACTAAATAAAAATGAAAAATGTAATTATCAACAATAACGAATAAAAGATATTATTAAACTGTGACGTGATTTTTTGGATTCATGGTCATAAGGCGACTCGAAATACCGTTTCAGGTAACGTTCTCGCTTCTGGTTCCCTACGAGTCGCCACCCTGTTCAAAAGCTACGCTCTCAGAAGGATTCATTCAGTTACGCCAATGCTCTCGAGAGATTTGTTGTTGAAGTTACGGTCGAGGTGTTCGAATCTGTCGTGGAGAGATAATCTCAACGAAACGAGTTGCCCGGTAGAGGAGAACACCCGACGGAGATTTCTCCACGGACCTTCATTAGTCCGGGTGAGATACCGGCGTCTTGTTGGAAAGAGGCAAAGGGCTGTAGAGCGGGCGGAGATATAGATTGGATATAGTTAAGGGCAAGGGAGGAATCCCCTAGCCCGAATTGCAGTTCAGGTGCCCAGCTGTCGCTTGATGCACTGGGGAAGCGGCCGTGGGGGATCTCCAGTTATGACGTACCGATTCGTTAAAGAACACTTTCGATTTGGTTTAAAGAGACGACTCGAGGGAAAGGATCAGAATTATGGGCCATAAGGATCTCGACCAATCGGAATGATTAGTTCTCGAATTTGGCTATTGTCAAAGTAGTCTGTCTTGGGGCACCGACCGAGGTGCCTCGAGCTGGTTCGCGCTCCCGTGCTATCGTTGATAGTTTTTCTGACTGTGTTTCCGACACAGTACAGAAAGTTCTCGGATATAGTTCTCGCGTTTCTCTCGTAAAACCTAGAAAATACTATTAATTTTCTGTGCGTGTTCCCGAAGTGCAGTGTTGTGCGATAGTGCAGTACCCACCTGAGTGTCCCATGGATACTGTTCTCGATCCCTGTGGATTAGCTGCATCAGCTTCGGTGAGGACTCCCAATTTATTAATTGGTGAAGGGATCTCGATTTATCAGCTACCGATTAGCTCTGTTTCGTTCTCAATGATTTGCTCTCTGTTTCCGGCACTATTTACTTGACGCTTACGCCGACCCTCTCTACCTCAATCTAGCAGCCTGAGCGGCCGTGCGTTTCTGTAACCGTCTTCTCCCGTTCGTGCATCCAGTTGCGTTTGTTGACTTTACGCGACCCCAAAGATCAGCACCTTCAGTTACGTTTCTCGATTTTACGCGTCTCCAAAAATCGATAGGATCCGTTAAGCTACCGTTTCTGATAGGTTCCGTCAGAGTCCTCTTTACATAGATTCATTACGTCAGACATACGAGCTACATTAAAACTATTTACAATGCTCACTTATTTTCTTCGAACGAGAACCTTCGTTAGGACACCAAGGCTTCATATTAGATACTTCCCACACCCCGCTGTACGGCTGTTGCGTGGCTTGAAAGTTTTCTACGTCGGAGACGACGTACCTTCCGTTTCGGAGTGCTCTGATGACCTGATAGGGTCCCTTGAATTCAGGGATTAATTTTTTTGAAACCTCTGGTGTACTTTCGAAGTTCTTTAACATTACGTAATCACCTTCCTTATATGCGTGCGCTTCCTTGTGTTTTTTATCAAAGTATCTTTTATTCGATTCTTGCGATTTTACTATTTTTTCCTCGACTTTGGAACGCATTTCCGCGAGATCGATTCCCTTAAGGGTTATATTTTCCTCGAGGTAGTTTTGGATCTCATCAGGCACTGTTCCTCGCTGTCCTATCCCGAACAAAAGCTTACTTGGAGTTTCTCCGGTGGTTTTGTTAACGGAGTTGTTGATTGCGTATTTAGCATCTTCTAACACTTTGTACCAGTGCCGACCTGACGTTTTATCGACTAATTTGCCAAGCATAGGTCCTATCACGCGATTGACGCGTTCCGCTTGCCCATTCGCTCTCGGGGAGCCGGTTGCAATTTTCACATGACGAATGTCATGCTCCTCAAGAAATTGCGCAAACTCCCTGGTCGTAAGACTTGTTTCCCTATCAGACGCAATGACTTTGGGACAACTGAAATTAGCGAAATATTGAGGAAGGCAATCAATCGCCTCCTTTGAGGATGTCGTTTTTAAAGAATCTACCACGACGAGTATGTACTTCTTTATGAGATATTTGTTATCCACTGGGCCATAATGATCATCGTGGAGGGTCGCGAAAGGTATACTTCCTTTGGGGATTGGATGTAAGAATGCCTCTTGCTTTCCGCCTACCGGATTAGATGCAATGCATTTTAAACAGTCCTGTACATAGGATTTTACATGATCTTTCATTTTCGGGAACCAGTACGCTGTCTTAATGGCCTCACAGATTTCCTCCACTGCTAAATGACCCATTTCGTCGTGATATTTTCTTAGTACGTACACAATCATGCCGGCAAGGACACAGAACAATAGATTGTCGTCGTGTTTGCGATAAACTATCCCGTTACGCATCTCGTACCTTTTATCCTCACGCTTTTCTAATTCCGCTTTCAATTCCCGTATGTATGGATCACGATTTTGGCTGATGACTAAGTTTACCTCGAACGGGTTATCTTCGATAGCTAAAATGCTGAACTTGTGACTCAAAGCGTCAACATGTTGCATTCGGTTCCGTGTCTGTGCTCAACATCGTAATCATAGTTCTGCAATTCGAGAGCCCATCTCGCGATTCGCGGATTAACATTTTTTTTATCCAGGGTCATCCTCAACGAATTACATTCAGTAACAATTTTTAATTTGATTCTCTGGAGATACACCCTGAATCGTCTCAGAGCATAAATTATGGACAGTGTTTCCAGCTCGAAACTATGATATCTGCTTTCGGTGTCAGTGATACGCTTTGAAAAGTAAAAGATCGCGTGGTATTTTAGGTCCGCTTTGCGTTGAACCAGTATAGCCCCAAACCCATGTGAACTCGCGTCGCAATGTAACTCCGTCAGATCATGCCGACAATAGATACCAAGGATCGGTGCCTTCACGAGGCTTGTCTTCAATTTTTCAAACGTCTCTAGCTCTTCATTACCGAACCTAAATGTCGAACCCTTTTTTAAGAGAGCATACATCGGCTTCCCGATAACTGAAAATCCTTCTATAAATTTACGAAAATACGCGCTCATACCCAAGAATCGCTGCACATCTCGAACATCAGATGGGACTGGGTAATTAACGACTGCGGCTGCGCCATCGTCATTCGGACTAACCCCTTTTTCTGATATTTTCTAACCGAGATACTCTACTTCTGTAAACATGAATTTACACTTATCTAACCGAAGTTCAAGCTTGTTTGCCACTAGCAGCCCAAACACGTATTTCAATGTTTCTATGTGATGTCGGAGAGTCTTTAGGCAATCAGGAAATCATCCATGTACGCCACGACATCTCCGTTCGATATAGGTTTCGCAAGGACCTCATTTATCCACTTTTGAAACCTCGTGGGGGGAGTTTTTAGTCCAAAAGGCATTTTAACGTATTCAAACTGGCCACAAGAGGTAACAAAAGCCATATATTTGATTCATTCTTCGGCAACTGACACATGATGAAATCCATCCTTAAGGTCGAGTAAACTATAGTACTTCTTCCCGTTTAACACGTCAATCTGGTCTTCGATAAGAGGGAGAGGATAATTGTCGCGCCATGTGATTTTGTTGAGTGTACGATAGTCCACGCACATCCTCGTTTCCCTGTTTTTCTTTTTGACGAGAACTACCGGTGACGCGTACTCAGTATTACTTTCTCTAATTACCCCTTTCGATAAGAACCTGTCTAAAATTTGGCGGACTTCTCTTTTCTCGGCAAACGATATTCTACGCGGGGCGCAATGAAACAGTTCGTGATCACGCAACAGCAGTTTGATTTCCGCTCTCGCGTTCGGTACATCTGGTCGCTTTGCTTCTATATAAGCAGAACGAATCATTTCTCTAAGTCCGGTCTGAATTTCATTTGGAATAGCTGAATTTATTACTACCGGCTCGGCTTCGATGTCTTGCGATCCCGATACGTCTATATTCATTATTTCTGCTTGCCACTTTACTGATCGCAAAATTCGAGCACGCTAATATCGATGACAACTGTGACGTCAGCGCTTCTAGATTTGGTCATTTGTTCAATCGCCGTTACGTGGCGACTCCTGGTAAAGGCCACTCCGGATATACGTATACAGCGCCACCTCACATTTAACTGGGAATCACGTCACTTCCGCAAGACCGTTATCTTCTCGGTAATGGGCCTTTTCCACCGATTATACCAATACTGGTATAACTTATGCAACACCACGGCGCGAATTGTCTTGTCCAAACGTACTTGAAGGCGTTCCCGTCCACACCCGGCTACCTCACTACTTACACACCTCGTACGGCACGCGAAAACTTGACCACGTTTTCTCACGCCCACCCATTGAACTGTTGCACGTTTCTTTCCGCAGATTTCCACTTCCCATCTAACTTCGTTTGGGGAAACGCGTAACACCGTGAGATGTGGATATTTCGATCCTACTTCTGATATTGTAAGGGAACTTTAGGATTTGGTAAATGCGAGGGGATTAAGGCTCTACAACTCGGTGTGAACCTTTGGCAATTGTTCTCTCTTTATTCGTGGTCTAAACCAAACTGTACTTGTCCTGCCCTCTTACCGGCGTTCACTTCCACCACAGTCGTACACACAATCACACACACACACACACACACACGCACATCCATACACATCGACATACCGGTGAATCACACGTCAGTCTAATGTTTGTGTAGTCTATCCAAAACTTCACAAAAATTAACATTTTACATTAAATATACAGTTACTAAATAAAATAGATTCTCTTTAAAAATATATTTGTTTCTTATTGCTGATAGTTATATTTTCCAATCATATTTAGTTATCAATTTTCGCATAGAAGTTATTATAAAGCTACTAAAATACCGAGACCAAGACTAACATTTAAAGAGAGATAGCATCGAATCTGTGGGGACCTGGAAATACCACCTGGAGTCTACGAACTAGAAGATAATGTCGTTAGGTGTATGTATTGTAACGTTACATTAAATTCAATTACATTCCGCGATATTCAGCGTCACAGTGCAACAGCCAAGCATTAGCAGGCTGCGGAATTTCGTGCCCAGCCGCCGCGGCCCAGTAGCGATGCATGGGAAGAATGTCCCGTAAGAAAAAATGGATTCTTTTACGACATGACTGAAACATTCATGTCGGCTGATATTCCATTCGAAAAATTAAATAATGAATAGTTCCGCAATTTCTTGGTGCGTTATACAAAACAGGTTATTCCTGATCCTTCGACTCTACGGAAGAAACATGTCAACGTAATGTATGAAAAAGAAATGAGGGAAGAAGTTGGAGATAATCCAATATATATATCAGTCGACGAAACAACAGATTCTGAACAGCGTTTCATTACAGACGCTATCGTGGCTCCACTACTTCCAGATCACGCAGCGGAACTTCGTTTTATAAACTGCGATTGTATAGCTACAGCAGATGCCGAATGTGTTACTCGATTTGTCGAGGATTCCTTAAACTTATTGTGGCCCGATGGTATTCATCACGATCGAGTACTATTGTATTTATCTAATGCAGCACCATACATGATGCGTTCAGGAAGATTATTGAAAGTAAATTACCCTAAAATGATTCATGTTTCGTGTGTAAATCACGGTTTACATCGTATAGCTGAAGAAATTCGTAATACATACGAAAATGTTAACGAAGTAATTGCCAGTACAAAATCGGCATTTCTTGAAGCACCAAAATGAGTTCGTTTGTTCCGTGAAATGGCACCAGGCATTCCCTTTTCTCCACAACCTGTAGTAACTCGTTGGGGACAACGGTTAAAGGCAGCTTCTTACTTCAATCAACATTTTCGAGTTGTAACAAGGGTGATTAACGAACTAACCCCTAACGCCGCAGTTGTACGCAGAGTATAACGATTATGCAGAAAACCAAATTTCGAACAAGATTTCTATTGTATCCATGAGAACTTTGCAATCATCGGTGATGCGATTGAGCATCTAGAAACAAGAGGTCTTTCTTTACACGACTCCATTGAAATTGTAACGAGAGTTGCTACAACAATATTAAGGATTGAAAATGTTCTCAAAAATATAAAGGAAAAAGTTGTCAATGTGTTGATGAATAACAATTGTTTTAGTACTGAATTATTAAGTATTTATAATTGTCTTGATCAACACATATTTCAAAATGTTCCGGAAGACTGGACTATTAATGATGTTGAATGTATGGCTTATGCACCGATAACCACGTATGACTTAAAACGATCATTTTTAGAATTTAAGAACATTTTAAAAATAATCGTCCCAGTTTTCTGTTAGAAAATCTTCGAAAATATGTGATTGTGTTCTGCAATCAAAAAGACAATTATATTAATGTATAATTTATATGAAGTGTGACGTTAATTCTTGACGCCACAAAAGTCCCGATATGGTACTCGCGTGCTTTTGATCACGAGACGCAGTACCGTCCCTCGGGAGATAGAATCCGACTGTACCGGCCAAGAACTCCAGGTTCCCGAGTACCAGACTAAAAGAGGTTAGGCTAAATTCTGTCTGTACGATAATTTCATGCGATACGCCGAGCCACTGTTACGCCGAGGAAGACACCAGCAGCGAGAGCAGCACCTTCTCCAATATCGCCGGAAGAAAGCCGCCTATGCTTACGCCAGGGAGCGTGGAAGAATGCCACCATCAGCAGGCGCCTCCACCCCGCCACGGTCGGCCCCGAATAAAGTAGGGAGCCGACTAGTCAAGGACATCGCCATGGACAACCATCACGTCTCGTCAGTCCCGGTACCGGTGCTCAGCTAACGGCACCCGTATCGAAGAGGGAGCTCAGGAAGCTACCCTAGGTCGAGGAGTCATGACCCTCCGCCATTAGAACGTCCCGTCGACCCAGGATCGGACGAAGGACAGCTACCCACCACAACCTGGACGCCAAGAAGACACGGCAACACGCCTAGTCGATCGTCTATACGTTCCGAGTCTCGCAAAAAGGCGACGTACGCCATTGTATCGTGCGTAGACTATAAGGGAACATAGATTTTGCGGACCATCCTTCCCAGTATCGTAGTTAAACGATCAGATGGAGGCTCTGGTTATTATCTACTCTAATAAAGAGCATTCCGCGTCGGGTAGTAGTCAAATAGTTTCGTATCGTTCAACAAATTAACGAAGTAGTCCATAGGCATGTTTCATATATTCGCGCGTAAGCCCTGATTGGCAGAAGACTTGAACGTAAGCGATTGGCCCAGTGAGCCCTACTAGACTTACCGCAAGGGAGCTAGCCCCGATCGGTAAGGAGAAGAACCCCTCGAGCGCCATTCTTGCGTTGACAGCGGTCTTGGCCGGTGTATCGGGTACGAAGGAGAAAAGTAGCGTATTAGTATCGTCATTGTATCGTTCACGGTAAGCGTCTCGGCACCGATAGGACGAAATCTTTTATACTCTGCGCGGAGATTCTGTAACTTTATTAGTAGTATCGTAATTACCCTCCTGGTTTCGGCGGAGGAGAAGATCTCGTACCGCCAGAGGGAAAGTTTCCGTGCCTTGGCGTGAACTTTTATTCTAGTATATTAACTCTAATTGTTGTAGCTATTCTTAATGTTCTCGGTGACCCTGGAGAGTTATCGTAAGAACCCATGAACTACGCTTCTCGTACGTTCATGATATAGGGCCTTTGTAAAATACTTTAAGAGCTTACCTCTCTTATTCTTTCTTGACATACTGTACTTTCTATTTTGCTACTGTTACGTATCTCTATTCTATCTTATTTTACATACTCGGTTCATCAATTACTATCCTTCTATTAATCGAATTTTGATCTCTATACTTTATAATACTCGCTGGACCTGACCCTATCTGTCCACTACTCGATTTCGTCTGTCTAGCTCGCATTGCGCGAGTTGTGCTCGTCGTTTCGTTCTCCAACGAACGTTATTTCGAATCATTCGGGTAGCTTGATATCTGCGTTTCGGTATTGTAACGAATACCCGTATCGCGAGGGCACCTAGACGTTTCGAGCCCTGTAGGTCACGCGAATAGAGTTTAGTGTATCTTGAATTATCTCTCTTTGTTTCACGTGTCTCGCAAAGACCTAGAATAGCGTGTAGTAATTTGGTAATATTGTATTTTGTTCGCGTGTCCCGTATGGGACCTCGTCTCGCGCGATAGATTGTTCTTATTTATCCTGTCGATTCATTTCCTCTATTGTTTGTTAATTTGCATTTTGTTAAGTCCCAATAAAAGGGCCTATTGTTATTGTTACTGAATATCTCGTGGTTTCTCAATCTGCTTTCTTTTTACCATCTGTGCGTTCCGCACCCCTCTACCATATCTTTCCGTTTCTTTCCTACTAGCCGGAATCCTCTTAATTTTCTCGTGAGTTTCGTTTGTCTCGTGACGCAACGGTGCGTCTGGCGCCCAGTTAGCATTTGCATTAGCACGAATTTCTTTGCTTCTGTTTCCCGGAGAAAGACCAGAGTATCGTCTCATATATTTGTGGCGCAATTAGGTTGTTTCGCTACGGGCAACCGATGAGGAAAATTACGTCACAGAAGATACTGCTTCACAGTTCAACGGGTTCCAAGCTGCTTGTAAATATTATTTCGGCTGGAACCTGCACTTTTCATACTTCAGCAACGCTGAACGGGTTCCAAGCTGCTTGTAAATATTATTTCGGCTGGAACTTGCTCTCTGTAAAACATTCCATGGAATCTAAAATTTTCAGTACAGCATGGTAAATATATAGCATGATAAAAATATTTCTCCTTCAACGTACGAAATTTGGTATTAATTACAAGGGAACTTTTAAATCTTGTGCATCAAATAAGTAGAATAATCTTTCTATTCAGATAGTGTATGGAATACAGCTATGTATAATAAATTACAGTATACAGAGTGTATCAGCTAAGATGCACGTTTGCGGTTTGCGGCGAAACGGTGCACAATTTCGAAAATCTGACGTGG
>JARQST010000741.1:0-15673 GCA_030142225.1 Pachycephus smyrnensis
TCTTGGCGTATTTGCTACGGAATTGACAGTGATATCAAAGTGATATCACGAAGAAGGTATAGCCCAGCGGAAGAAATGAGAAAAATAGGTAATACAAAGAGAGAAAGAAAGAGAGAGAAGAAGAAGTATTTTAGATGAACAAGTGAAGGATTACCTTACAAGAGCGATAAGAAGATGAAGAAGCAATGAATGAATCACAACACATAGACAGCGAGTGATACAGTGAAGGGGATGGGGGGATAGGAAGGAAGCAGCGTCTAACAGTTCATTGTAGGAAATCGGCTCACGGAAGACTGAAGCCCTCGCCGATACATTCTTCCGCATACCAGTCAGTACCCCCTCCCACTCAAGTACGGATCGGCAAGCGCTGCCCTCCTACGATAAATTTTTCAATTACAATTTTTACAACGAGCGTCAACGATGCCCTGGAGTCAAAATGCAAACGATCGGTGCTTGACAATAGTCCTCACTCCAGGGCATCGATGACGCTCCCTGTACTACTCGGAAATCTTACGTAGTCTAGTTTCCTTGTCTGCTATGTCTATCATTTATTTGACAACACAAAAGATACATATGATACTAGGGGATGCGTCTTACGTCAATTTCACATCTTCCGATCCCTAATATAGAAACTTTTAAACCAATAAACCGCGGGACTTTAGTGCAGATCAAGGGGGGATTCATCTAATCATTTGCACACGTTCGGGTCCTTTGGTTAGACAACTCTATGGAAGTCTATCGCCAGTAGAAAAGAAAGAGAAAAGAGAAGGTCGTTTACCAAAGAATCCTCGTCTTCGTCTTAAATTTTCTTGTGCATTGCTTGCAGGACTAGTCCGTCCTTTTACATTCGAAGTCCGTTCACGCGATGATTCTACTTTCACCATTATTTTTGCACTACGTGTGTTTTCGGATATGAACTAATTATTTAGTTGTTATGACTAGATTGATCAACACCCGTATTTTCGCGCGCGCTAGAGGACGATTGCGAGGCAGTTATTTAAATAGACCGGTTCACAGTGTTACGTCCTTTTGGAAGTGGCGGTAGGAGTAAAAAGTATGGGAAGAGATGGTGTAAAATGGACTGAAGGCCCGAGGCAAAAAATCTCAAGGAAAAGGTATCATTACAAATAGTGAACAATTGTTACGTGCATTACAATCAACAGAAGACAAAGGTTCTGAGCAGTTCAGGGTGCGAAATACACCAATCGAACGTAAGCGTAAGCATCTCAGTCGGTAAGTTAATTTACGGATGTCCGTGACGTCAAACCCAATAAGTTTCGTAGTCTCTATTTATCTTCAGTCAACGACATGGAACTGTTTAGTCTATTTATCGTCAGTCAACGACGAAAGCCTCAATAGCCAAACATGGCGTCGCTCGCTTGACGAACATAGTTAGTAGTATTAATTTTCACCACTTGCAGCGCGCGTGTCTCGAAAAGCATTGCAGTGACCACGACACTGCGCTAACTGTATCTAATTTTCACGGGTATAAATTAAAATTAAACGGGGAAAAGTTTCACAGGGAAAATATGCACAGAAAATTATTGATACAGAATTTAAAAAATGCTAATTAATGTGGATTTTGTATTCCAATTGACAATTTTTGTGAACCTAGTCCCTATCTAGAAATTGTACAGTTTGGAACAAATGCGCTACTAATAGCATCAATTGGTACTGTTAACTATATCTTCAAAATTGATTCCAATCTCTCCCTCCCGATTTTACTTCATGCTTGTCACTGATCTTTCGAGATGTTCGCGTTGTTTGCGATGTATCCTTCGCCGATGTTTCTGAGATGTTATGAGGTAAGATGGCGAGATTTTGAGTCTGCCAGTCGTATTTTCGTCTACCGACGCTTCGGGATGTAGACGAGTTTATAAATATTTCTTGGTTCGAATGGTGTTTGAGGTTCTTTTTTTCGTTAAGTATTACCACCGTTTTGCTCTTTTGGAGTTCAGTGTCGAAATCTTACATACGTTTCACTGTGTTTTACATTATATATCGCGTTACGATTCTTCCTGATTTTCTGACAACAGAGGAACTTGAAAACATCTAATTACTTCTTTCTCAATGGTAAGTACTCTGGTGATTTAATGTCTTTATAAAAGATAACATCTTCAGTTTACCTTGAAGAGTTTCACCTATTTTTATGTCGTGTACAGGAATAGCGATGGTCGAGAGTGGCGAGGAATATGTCCTGCATTGGTCTGGCCATGCAGGACATGTTACGGAAAGATTCAGTGGTCTTTTAGCTCGACAAGCTTTAGTTGATGTAACTCTTATATGCGAAGAGCAAAAATTACGTGTTCACAAGCTGGTACTGGCCTCCTGCAGCCTTTATTTTGAGGTATGCATATTAGTTACTGTAATAATGACCTTATTGTAAGTATTTGCAGGAAATAAGATCTCTCTGCAAGGTATAAGTAACATAAATGTTCAGCTATGTCGATCGATTTCTATGTATTTTAAAACTGTTGTTTTGTATCAATGTAAAAAACAGGAAATGCTGGAACAGGATCTGGGTCAAGAGCCAATTATATTACTGAGTGACTTAAACTTTGAAATACTGAAGGCTATGGTTGAGTTTATGTACTGTGGTGAAACTACTATATCTCAGGAGCACTTGCCATCCTTATTGGAAGCAGCAAAAATATTTAAGGTAACCATTACGCAGTTTGCATGGCTTATTTTATACTCATGATCCCTTATACGAACTTGTATGATTAATTACAGGTGAAGGAATTAGCTTGTATCGCTGGAACAATAATGGATTCTCAAAATACTATTGAAGAGTCGCATACAAAGATCATCAGAGATTCTTTAGAGAAGGCTGTTCAGAAACTCGAATATTCTGAAGCTACGTACGACGATGAAGATACCGATGTCGTCGACGAAGACGATTGTGTTCAAGTAAGAGTCCATCGAAAGTTAAGTAGTGAAAATCATTCAGCCCTTGAGTCCAATGGAAACAGTGATATTGATTCGGATGGAAATCAATCCCCACAAAGTAGTAGTACTAATTGTGATACAGAAAATGACCTTGTCGAGCACACACTTTACGAAGAACCATGCACAGCTAGAAAGGAGGAAACTAGTACAGCAAAGGCCTCCACGGTGCCACGTTCTCCTGTGCTTAGACGAAACGAAAAACCCTTAAAGAGTTCAGACTTTAAACTAAAACAAATGTCAAAAATGTATAATCGTGTAGATAAGTCGATAGAACATATCGACAATGATATAAATTGCAATGGAGATAGCGAAATACAACCGATACTGTACGAACAGTGCTGTGATTTTTTTAATACTGAGCAAACGCCCATTTCGTTAATGTTGCCGTGTACCCAGAAAAACATTGAAAACTTCACACAAAATGCATCGGAAGCGACAGACGTCCCCAGTAAATTAGAAAAATGTCTTAAAGTTTATACGCACAAAAGACGCAAGTCAGCCGACTCGCCAAGAAGTAATTTGGCGCATTTAAATGGTGCGTTGCCTGAGCCACCGATTGCTAATTGCATTGATTTACTAGAAGAGCCATCGGAGAATGACACCCCAATAACACTTTCAGCATCCTTAGATATGGAATGTACAGAATACATATTGAGTTTAAGTACTGAAAACATAGAGACAGTAGTGGGTTGTACGATAAGAGATGCAATATCTCAAAATTGCAACACCAGCGAACAAAACTCACATATCAAACTGAATGGTCAGAAAGAGAAAGCCGACATAGAAAATAATCCAAAAATTCGACAAATGAAGGAACTATTTTCCATGGACAATCATATATTAAACATTGAAAACTCGAACGGTGTCGTGTGTAAAACAAATACATTAACAGCGCCTGCACTGCGAAGAAGTACCCGATTGAATAATCAGGACAATGATGACTCGGTCAATAACAATGATTTAACGTCAGACACTCAACGATCAAGAGACAAGCACGCAGGTACAAGAAAAGATCATTCTAATAGCACAACAGAGACGTTCAACAAACTAAAACGTAAAGTGAAAGAGTCGGAACAAAGGATATCCGACGAAAATACAATGAACTCACCACAAAGCAATAAAAGAAATTCACACAATACTCGTACGTTACGCAGCTCGTCAAAATTGTTTAAAACAAATTCCAATAAGTCCCGTTTGTCACTGGTCAAGAGTAACAAAACCGATCAAAGATCAAGAAACAATAGCAGCAAATTACGTTCTAGTAAAATTGAGAAACTGGAGAGCCTAGAAGTGCCCCCTTACGTCCCTGTTAAATTAAATACAATTGCTTCTGTAAACCGTGCACTGTGGGGTGACATGTCTGACATATTGGAAGATCGTGAAACTGGTATAGAACTTCCAGAATATTCACCAAGTAAGGAAATACCATTTGCAGTTGGTTTGCTACCATTGCGTGCTGCACTAGAAAGAATGCAAGCAATGCCGGATTATCAGCCGCGAAAAACACGATCATCAGTGGCTCCTGTGAAGCAAGAAGCAAATGGTGGCGTCAAGAGAAAAAATTCTGTAGGCAATGCCGACTCGCCAAGCAATACTAAGAGGACTATAGGTACTGGCAGTACAAGTAATGAAAATAGTAATACCATATGCCATATTCAAATTAGCACAACATCTCAGACAGTACGTAGTCGCAAGAGATTACTTTCAGAAAATGGACCCACGGTGGAATCGTCAATTATCAGTAGTAAACGATGACACAAATTAAACTCGGTATTCCAACGGTTATGTGGTATTAGATTATAATGATAGAATGGAAAGTTATATGCCGGAGCAAAAATGATGGCAATTATCTGACTATAGTAAATCATGTCGATGTCATTAATTGTACAAAACAATGTCACGTACTGCTTCCAGTGAGATATCTTGTCTGCTCAATATTCACGTTTCTACTTGGATTTATCGAATACGTCCTCCTTTTTGGGACTCCGAAATGAGCTTGTTACTTGCTATATTTAAAATATATATTACTATTCAATAGTTGAAACGAGACATTTGAAATGTTATATATTCGTTAGCAAAATTTTTTGATTTTTACAATATATCCTAAAGGTGCTGAACACATTGCTCTTTGTTCTTTACACTTGTTCAGAAATTCATTACAGGCGTATGTCATTTTTTGTGTTTCTTTTTTCTATCCTAGTACTGAATTTCTATTTTCTTTTTTTTTTTTGTACGTGGTGCTACTACGAAATTCTGTTGGCACGCCAATAATATTGAGGATGAACAAGTACTAAGAATATCTAAGCACAACAATAGTTGAATTATACATTAGGAAGTTCCTGCACTAGGTACTAACAATTCTTCGATTCTATAAAAGTCGTTATTTCTGTATATACACATACATAATGATGATAACGTGGCGCAAAGGATGTTTACTTTACAATTGAGATAATATTTATTTTTATGAATTTCTCTTGCGCCAGTACATCAGGAGAGAATATTTTTATAGCTTCGATAGGACCATGATCAGTCCTTGGAATCGATATATATATATTAGATGTGGATATCTCGACTAAATTGTATTTTATTGGCATTAGAGAATAAGTTAATGTAAATATTAATATTATAGAGGAAATAATAGCTTCAATTCCTTATAGGCTTATATAAGATGGTAATGAAACTGCCAGTTTAATCATAACTGTCATAATATGGCTTGATTGTCAAAAATCCCAATATTAATGAGGAACCTGATAGTGCGAAGATCATTAAACTTTTCTTTTTTTTTTTTATTACATTAAAGTCTCGTTTTAACAGGCATCTAATTTAATTTTTTAACTACCTCAAAATAATGTTATGCAGTTGCTCTCATTGTTCCTTGGTATCAATTTACATCGCATCAGCTATTATCATATTGTAGTTCGATGTTGATCGATGGAAATTTAATTCTTTCTTTTTTAAGTTATCAGGATCTGAAGAGAACAGTCGTATCTCTTAAAACATTTCTAGAATGTATAAAATACAATTGCATAATAAATGAAAGCCAGCATAGCTTGCTCTTAGATTTAATTAAACTCATTTAATTGTACATCCCACAAAAATGAAATGTTTTCATATGTTAATGTCCCAATAGTGACATTACACATTGTAAGGCAGCTTCATGCTTGTGCTTAATTAAAGAAAGGCCATAGTAATAAATCCAGTACTTTAACACATTATTGTTCTACTATTTTTCTGAAATTCAACGTCTTTACGAAAACGCATCGCAATAGATAAGATTAATATCCAAACCTTGTACAAACTGCTATCAGTAGTTCAGTCAATTTTTTCGCATAATAAGCAGCGGCAATCTTTCTGTACTTGCAATCGTTAACAGAAACTTTAAAAAATGTTAGGAACGTTAATCATAAGTATATAAAACTGTTTTATGTATATATATTTTTTTTAATAAAAATTTCTATAGAAATCTACCGTTTTCAATTTGTAGCTTGCAACAGTGTTAAATTATTTCAGTATCTTCCATATTGCATCTTTAACACCGAACTTAGGCTTAACAAAAGAGTCAGCAATGATCCAAAATTCTGTGTACAATCACAATTCTGTAGTAACTCAAATTCTTGATTATTGGTATAACGTCGATAATATATTTTATCTAACAGCAGAATTGCATTCTGAAGGAATTGGAGTTTTGTGCATCCTATGCACATGACACTGCGCAGGAGAAAGACGGTGGCGGTGGTGGTAAAGAAGTCGAAGAAGATGACGGCAAAGGAGGTAAAGAAAGAGAGCAAGATCTATTTATAGGAAGTAATTTGATTGCTCATACACACACGCACGGCCCTGCGTACGTCAAGATACGGATTGCAAGTGCAATCGATGATGCATGAAGACGTCGGGATGCTCGTTAGACGTTCAAATGAAAGATATTACCCTTGACACTTTTATCTTTTTAAAAACTTCCTGCCACATCCATTACCGTCGATATCATTGGTCGCTACAAAGACGTCAGAAACATTTCACAAAAATTTCATTCGACAAATATAAACCGTGCCTACGTATAACAAGACTGAACCCATATCTACTGATTATCCATAAAAATGCAGCTATTGTGTATTTGAAAACTGTAAGTTTACAACAAACAATTACCAATTAACCGTATCGTTTCCCTCTTATCAGTAAATCTATCAGATTTCTGTGCTACTGGGACAATAAAATGTCAAAGAAAAATGAAGCTTATCAGAGCATTCATTCTCAGTCTATTCGAAGCATATATATGCAATGACGTAAGAAATAAAAGAAGTAAATTAATACCATCAAGTCTTCCCGTTTACTGTTTAGTGTAAGACGGTGTAAGGACTGAAAACTAAGCGAGGAGGAGACACAGGGGTCGACGCAGCGCAGCTATAGTGCAATCAATGAGCGCATATTGATCTCAACCCTTGACGGATTCTACACCTCCAGGGGCGGAACATTCTGACATGGAGTAAAGATGGGGTGCTAAAATCTTAACAACAGAATGATTAGTAATATTACTCAACGTACTCTATATCACAGAGACATAACTATTCAACGTTGCAACATTTTGAATAGACGTTTTCAAATAGTATTTAATCAAAATCATATTATAGATTCAAAGAATGTATAACACACCGCAACAGGATTACATAAACTCGTTGTATAACTTTCTGGTAAATTCGTAGATTTCAATTGACTGTATATCTGTCAAATGAAATCAATAATTTGATTAATACAGTTGTATGTACATCTGAGGATAGCTCCTATCGGTTCTATTATATAAATACTATGCCCGGTATCCATCTCCTTACAAATCGTTTTTAAGCATATAATAATTAATTTCTCTGATCATGACAGGAAGAGAATTACATCCCATTTCTGGGAGTATCGATTGCTTCGATATTGCGTGATCCTTATACGGGACCCGAACGTGCCTGTCCTAAGATGTGGTTTAACGATTGGAAAGGTATTAGTATAACCGATTTCATGACATAGACATATATGCATGACCTTCGAACTTTACAGTTTGATCGAAGCTAATCTGACGTTGGGAGATATAGTTTCCTTCGTATTGTCCATTTCTAGCTTCGTGAACAAGCAGGGAACTGTATCTATCGGTTTGGTTCAATGCTTCAGACAAAATGGCTGGAAGTTTTTTTATTTACAATCCGGAAGAGAATGCGTATATATATTACCTTCCGTGTATATAAATGCTGGTAACTCATACGACGCATTAACAACGACATCATTCGAGTCTAGTTGCGCACGCGGGAAACCGAGTTTCGATTCACTTCCAGGGACTATTTTGCGGTGGAGGCGTCTCGATTGTTACTCTGCAATATGTAAGAATTTTCTATAGAGAAATATGATGACCGTTGATAAGCTTGGACGAAGTTTTTTTAAATCCTCTTCAGTGACTGAAAATCTTAGATTATTTATTTTTACATTCTTTTTAAATTCACTGCAAGACGCGAGTCGCCAACGACTGTTCCGGTATGCGGTAGTTAGTGAAGTCGAGAGAGGGCACAGGTTGGCTACAATAGCCGTTAGTATTGAACAGGGCCGTAGCATTTATCAGAGCACCCAACGCCGCATTCGAGATTATTTAAATAAAAATGTTATGGAATGACTTGAAAATGAAAAAACCGTCAAATTCGAAGATACGCAAAATCGTATAGGATAATCATGAAAAACATATACCCTAAAAAACGTAAGAATAAATTTAAGTAAAATTTCTGCACAATCATAATGCGCAAGAACGGTTATATACCGCAGTGGCATAATTTTTCCATGGATAAAATTATTCGCTCGATACCCCTCACGAGCATATAGAAGACAATTAGCAGAAAGTTATCACCAGGGTTCCAACGTCAAGTTGTCAGTCATCATCAGCATTACTTACAAGAGACATACTCAGGGTGCATTACGTAAAAAAATATGCTTCGCGTAATAAAAGCCAAACTCAAGATCGAAGGACGGAAGCCTCGCATCTTCCATGCCGGGAGGATCATCGACCAATCGCCATCTAGCACAAGAAATCATAATTGAATATCCATAAAAATGGGGGAAAAAAATCTAAAAAATTTACTCTTAGATTACTAAACCTCCCCAATCATTTTCTTTCCCAAATTTTCGACTCTTTCGTAACAAGCATTAAACAATTCTTCCTACACGCCACTCCTTAGCGCATCAGTTCTAATTCCAGACGTTATCCGCCAGAGGGCATTCGAATCTAAAGAGCGCTAGGAGTACTGCATTCTGATTGGTCGCTTCGAAAGTAGTGCCAGACATGTGTTTCGTTTCCCGCCTCTTGGGTTGTTATTGTGTGGGGGCCCCGCCAGTCCGGTGTGGAGCGTAGAGCGTAGGGCCTAAGCCAGAATCGAACCGCCGTTGGGTTGGCTCTTCGGTACGGTGGTGGCTCTGTCCGACTGGCGACCGACCGACCGTCCGTCCGTCATATTCCCGGTTTGAAAGCAAGGTTGCGACTAGTCGCTGCGACGCAGGAAGGTGCAGTGATCGGTGTTAGGAGTCTTAAACGGATCTGGAGGCCATGGAGAAGCGGATAGAACTTGAGAAGCGGGGAAGGAGCCCCGGCGAAGTAAGTCAAACCCCACTTATTTTATTGCGCTTTCCTCAGGTCGCGGGTGTGTGCTCACCGCGGTGTTCGCAGGCGAATGTGTCTCGACTAACCGTGTATCATCATCATTCGTATGTCCCCACCGACAACCGCGACAACCACGCACTCGCTGCCGCGAACTCCCGGTACAAAAGACGCAACGCCGAAAACCACGGATTTTTACCGGCCGTGGAACCGCGTGGCCATCGAAATTCCATTGGAGTGTCGACTTCTTGTACTTGATTAGGATGATACGTAGACATCTACGACATCAGAGGCATGGCGTGCTTCCTCGCTTGGGGGGCCTCCACGGCTCCTCGGCGACGACGCCGCCACTGATACTACCGTTTGTCGTTGTTGCCATTTTCATTTACATTCACATTTACATTTTTCTTTACTTCAATGCTACTTTTGATCAGGTTTGGTAAAGACACCAGGCTTCCTTCGGGTTTTTAAGTGATTCTCTGTCTTGATTGTATTTCGAAATGTCGGAGCACAGAAAATGTCGTTACAGCAGGGACTAGCGTGGCCTGGCTATGAATTTCTATTTTATATATGGAGCCATTGACTCTGTTTTTATTTCGGAATTCTCTTGTTCTTTTCTTATTTATAAGTTTTTAACTCTATTCATTCAAGTTCCTTACAGAAATTTCATGGGATTCCACGTTCGTTCGGGACAATCGATATGTTTGCCGGATGAAAACTTTTTTGGTGGTGCAAGACGTCCATTTTTTTTTCTTCTGACTTTGTCGGTGTTCCTCCTGTTTTTGAAAAATAATGGAAGCCATAATGTACCTGCGAATGGAACACGTTTTTACGCTTAGGAGAACTCGCGACAGCAGGTATGTCACGATTTGTCACGCCTCGTTGTCATAACTCCAAATTATCAGTGAGTCTTTCTCAATCTCGTGAAAGATCAAATTAATTGTCCGTCAAGAAAATGGTAGACGTGTCGCTTAATAATTTTCTATATTAAAAAAGAATCGCGGCGTGGCGTTCTGCGCTGTGCGGCATGGCGTGGCGTATCGTGACATCGTGTAACATCTTGGGAAGTTTCCAACGCAGGTCAGTTTTTCAGACATCATCTCTATCACCAATTGCAAAATCATATCATTCAAAATGATTCTTTACTCCTAGGCCATGAATATCAAGTGAGAAAAGTGAGAAAAAATCCACCACCAAACGATACTCGAGTGATGTCGTTTGTTTTGAAGTATTTCCGCGTATCAGGTTTATTTTCGAACGTGCATACGTTGCAAGGCCAACGCTCCAGCTAGCCCAGTACGACCTGTACTTAATTGCATTTGCAAATTCGATCGTGTCAAGATGAGGAAATTTTAGAAAAGACTCAAAACTATAGCGTCCTACAAACATGAAAATTAACATATATACAAAATTGACACATCTCCTTGATAAAGCTTCTGCAATTCCCAAGAACTCTACTGTCTTCTACAAAACTGCAATACTCTTATCTCTCTTCAAATATCTATTACTCGTTACTCTTGAATCTTAATTAACATTTTCGAATAGAACTGTCCGTGTGAAAGTGGCCAATGTGTATCTCAACTACAGCATAGCACACAGCATGGCGTTGGTGGCTTGGTCTCTGGCGTACCTTCTCCTAGAGACCACTGGACTGTTCTTTTCTTCTGAAACTACCGCTAGGTAGATTTTATGATTATCTTTACCTGAAACAGTCGCTTGCGAAGTGTTTAATGAAAATTCGATGCACAAGTGTCGTTGTCATTTATTGTCGTCGTTATTCACGAGTGCATTCTATTCTTTGAATACTGCAAAGGGTCGGCATCTCTTGAACAGCATTGTACGAACTAAAGAAAAATTATTTCTAGAATCCACGTTGCATAATTTTATTGTATCCCCGTTTTCTGACTGTGCCGGGAAAACATATGCTAACAGAAACTCCATTCGCTGACAACGCCTCGATTAAATGACGGTTCCTCATTTTTAGCATAATCGTTATTTAATCGTGCTACCAAGGGCTTGCACGCTGAAAGAAAATATTCGCTTTAAACAATCGTTTTTCCGACGCAAGAATTTCTCGTTAAATGGGTCATGGTTGGGGGGAAAACGTTTATGTCAACAATAATGCGTCACGCTTTTCAGATTAAAGATTCCCATAATTTGCTGTCCCTAAACGTATTACTTTCTGGCTGCCGAATCCTACTCTTCTATTGTCATTTGTTTCTCTCTGTCTCGCTCTCTATTTTTCTGTCTCTTGGCCAAGATACTGCGTTCACGTACAGCTGCAGTAGGACGCACGAGTGCCATCGTAAATCTCACGTAAGAGTATATACGATCAGCAACGTCGCCATTTTGAGAGAAAAGTACACCAACTACTTTCGTATAGCTCCTATCCGGGATACTATAATTGTTTCATCGAAAATCATAGGCGTAATCGTATTCGAAATTATGAGAAACATCTGCTACCACGGGCGGCTGGGTTCGCGAAATGAAAATACAAATTCGATAATTACGTCTGACATTTTGCGTAAGGTCAATCGCGATAACTCTCTTATAGATATCTCAAAGTATTATTATCGAAGGACAAGAGGAAGTTATGGTTCCCTTACGATTGTTTCTTATTACGTCGTTAATTTCTTCTTCCTAAAAACCGCCATTACGAACGTACCAGACAACCTCGATTGCGCCACTTGCCATCAAATCTAAAAGTATATCAAGATATCTGTCTCATCCGCCATGTAATAGATCCATTTTACAAGAGTCCACTAATTTATGTTAATTCATTTCGAGTGCAGCAAGTCAACAGAATCGGAAGTGTATGCGCCATGAGGTAATGCCATGGCAAGGTGCGCGTGTGAATGGACGCCGCCATTGTGACCCGGTGCGCGCGATGGCAGACATATTTGTTCCGTGTCAACGTATTCGCGTTCCTCCTTAGTCTTTCATAAAGATGCATTATCAGACTGAGGCTGGAAGTCCCTGCTGTGTTCGAGAACGTTACCTCGTATGAAATTGTACCGTAAATGTCTCGGAATCTTGGATCCTACGTTGTCGTGTTTGTCGGCACGTCGCCGAGCACGGCGCGGCCATCTTTGGACGAGTCCACTTTGCCGCCAAGTGGCACGTACGCCATCGTAAATTAAAAATCTCGAGAGAGACGCACCGGGTACTTTGGCTTCTGATTTTTTGTGTCAATCCATTAATCGATATCCATTTCGTATCTGTCGATTGCCACGAAATTTCTAGTGACGTACTTGCAGAGAGAATCGAACGAAAATGGTGCTGCGTGGGCGTTAGCTAGGTCCTCTCGCGTCTTGCACTCGTGGTTCTTGAAGAGCCAGTGCCGTAATCACACATTGTCCCAGGTCCGAATAACATTTTTTTTCAACTTCATATACTGATCAAGATACGTAATTAATAACATAACATAACGTTTTACTCATTTTATCTTACTCTTGATAACCTCGACAATGTTGTTATCGCTCGACAATGTTTTACGTACAATAAAACACTGAATTCAAAGCGCAGTATGTTAGCTTGAATATTGGTAATTTTCAACGTAACGAAAAAAAAAAATGGACGGATAACCAAACGACAAGATCAAATACCTTGCCTAAGGGATATCAAGTTTCCAATAAAAAATGATCGACATTAATTTGGAGACTATAAAAATTCATTTACCATAAGGACAAGGGGCCCTGGTGACCCACAGATGGATTCGATCGATGCCGTCCCTGATTTCAATGATGAGTTTTCATAGCTACTTTCACCCTATGCCGCACGACGCACGCCACGACCAATCCAGAGTGCGGAATGTCGGACAGTATCTAAGATTGGGGGGGGGGGGGGGTGCAGCGTGTCGCATCGCGTCTGTTGTGAAAACGGCTTGTGGCTTCCTGATGATATGGCACTGGGGTGGGGATGAGGTGGAGGGGCCCATAAGACGACAGCGCATGGAATTCGCTTATGTCGCTTTGCTAGATGTTCATCGTTCATCGGCTTTTCTCGTGTCGCCAAATGCGATGCGGCCTTACCCACCCTTGTACTAAACACTCACCAGCCCTGCTCGACACCCCGCTAGATGTCCTCCTGTCTCCTTTTCTCCTCCTGATCCACCCTGCCGCCCATCCGACAGCCTTTCTCTTTCTCCGATCAATAAAATAGCTCATCCACCGCGAATGCTTATCGCTCGTTTGAATTTTAACGGCGATTCTTGCTATGAAAGAATACGACGCGACTTAATAAATAAAATGACCTTACCCTTGGCCTTGAATTGCAACGTGGACGCTGCTGCATTTGGGTGCATCGTATAACGAGATTCCGTTCTGTGTCTGTGATGCCTTGAAAGTTTTGAGACAGCTTAATTGTTTTCTGATATTTGTCACTGTATTCCTGACTTGCAATTTACAGTGGGATTATAGGCCTCCTTTTTATCTGGTCATCAATTATACCTTGACGTTGTTTCCTGTCATTCCTCTTCCTTATGATAAATCTATCTTTTTAGATCTACAGCAGAACGATAATTTTTTTTTTTCAAATCGTGATAACGCTTAAGATTTTGTAATTATAATCTAGTATCAGCTTTGTGTTGTTTTTTTAAATGTTACTCATTGAATTGGCTATGTTTTTTTGTCTTATCATTTTTTGTTTACTTCCGGTGAAGTTGTTTTAATTCCGTTTTAAATGTTGTTTTCGTTGTTTTGTTGCAGATCACAGAGTTTGTGCTGGATAATTGTCGGAGTACGAATATCGTTGGTTTGACAGATGAATTTGTTGCTCTAGAGACGCTGAGTCTTATCAACGTGGGCCTTACCAGCCTGAAAGGTTTTCCAAAATTACCAAACCTTAAAAAGGTACGAGCTCCACTGATTGACACGTCCTAATATTGATTTGTATATTGGGTGAGGCAACGTATTTATTTTTTTTTTCTTTCCAACACAGTTGGAGCTGAGCGACAATCGAATCTCGGGTGGATTGAACATACTCCACACAAGCCCTAAATTAACTCATCTGAACCTCAGTGGGAATAAGATAAAAGACCTTGACACGCTACAGCCATTGGTAAGTAAATTTTTTACTGCTTCCATTAACGACGTCAAAATGACGACTTAACGGTATGTTCATTTTGAACTCTAGGAGCAATTCAAGAACTTGAAGAGTTTGGACCTTTTCAACAATGAAGCGACGAGTATTGATAATTACAGAGAGAAAGTATTCAGCCTTATTCCTAGTCTACGGTATCTTGATGGGTACGTTAGAAATTTCTATTGTATTCCCAGTGTCGTGTTGATATTTAACAGAAAAGTGTTTTAAGACAGATAATACCTTAATTACAGATTTGATATGGACGATTGCGAGGTAGATGATAGCGAAGACGATGAAGTTAATGGAAATGATGATGTTGATGGTGATGCTAACGAAGAGGACAGTGAAGAGGGTAGGTTTAGGCTATTGTGAGATTTATACAATTTTCAAAATTGTCATTAACGACTCAATTTGTTTGCGCAATTTTGTTTCTGTATCGTATAAATGTGAGTATGCTTATTTTTAAAATTATTCCAGCATCGGATGAAGATGACGACGACGAAGCAGATGACTGTGGCGTTTGCTTAGAGACTGTATACAAAGAAGATCTTGAGGTACGTTCATATATTTTGATATTCTGCCATTTAAAAATGTCAAGAGTCATGCTCTCTTTTTTATGTGGAATATCACAATGATTACTTAAAAGTGAATTTTTGGGGATTTCGTAGGATGACAGTTGCGAGGAAGATTATTTGGGTGAGGAGGAGGAGGAGGACGATGATGACGTTAATGATGACGATGAACAAGAAGAGGAAGAAGGTAAGCCATGTTCTGTACAACTTTTTTTGTTTCATAAAATCAATTTATACAGTATCAGTATCATTTTTTGGGACTGTTTTTTGTCTTTGCATTACATGTCATGGGAAAGAAATTGCGACGCGATTCGAGTGACATAATGTAATTTTGCATAGTATTAGGTATATTTGATTAATCGATTGTTAAATAAATTTTGATTTGGATATTGCGCAGAAACGTCTCCCACCCGGGGTAAGAAGAGAAAACACGAGGACGGCGGTGATTCGGGGAACT
>JARQST010000741.1:15773-48082 GCA_030142225.1 Pachycephus smyrnensis
TATTTGGGTGAGGAGGAGGAGGAGGACGATGATGACGTTAATGATGACGATGAACAAGAAGAGGAAGAAGGTAAGCCGTTCTGTACAACTTTTTTGTTTCATAAAGTCAATTTATACAGTATCAGTATCATTTTTTGGGACTGTTTTTGTCTTTGCATTACATGTCGTGGGAAAGAAATTGCGACGCGATTCGAGTGACATAATGTAATTTTGCATAGTATTAGGTATATTTGATTTATCGATTGTTAAATAAATTTTAATTTGGATATTGCGCAGAAACGTCTCCCACCCGGGGTAAGAAGAGAAAACACGAGGACGGCGGTGATTCGGGGAACTAAAACCTTAAACGAAGGTTTTTTTTGCTGCTGTTGAATGAGTGTAAAATTCGTATAAATAATAACAATAATTGCGCCGCCGAGTGAACAGCTGGGAATCAAACTAATTGACCGACCAATGACAGACTACAGTTAGTGGTGTGAATTTATCAGTAAATCATTGACTGAGAAATTGTCTGTGGAACGACAAACAATTAAGTATACAAGAAAGAGAGATGTGAACGAGACAGCGGAAAGGATTAAGATGGCATAAATAGGGCCGCATTCCAGCTAGACCCAACACGTTTTAGTTATACTAACGATATTTTATATAGAGTATATAGTTAGAGAATTAGAGGTGTTGCATAGTGGGCAAAAGAGATTGGATATTAGAAGATTGATGGTGACAATTATGATGCTGATGATTATGATGACAGTGACAATGATGACAACGACAACGACGACAGTGACGAAATGACGAGGACGATGATAATGAGGATTCAGAAGGAGATAGCGGAGGTTTTACACTCGAAGGAGCGTATTTGTCTGTTAGCTCCAGTCGGCCAAAGGCTGGTCATGCTGGAATGCAGCCGTCGTTAATCAGTACTAAGGTTACATAAGTTACATTTTAAATACATTATTATTGTACCAGTAATAAGTATAGAGTAAACGAGGAACAACTTTTGTACAGGTTTACACCATACATTGAGGTGCATTATGCCACTGTGATTTTTGGGACAGAAAATAAAGAAACGAAGACATTACGAATCTCTTCACGTCTGTTGATCTGCTTGAAATCCACAATGTAACGTCTGGTCCGATTGACACTCGCATAAACTGTCTCTAGCTTTTAACAATTCAAAAACTTTGCAGATTCCTTACAAAAACAATAACGTACAGCAACAAGAATTGACGGAGGGAGTGATACAGGTCATATTCGTTCTGACTTGTTTGTTACTCGTTAATACTATGCTTCAAAATTTATGTGTCTCAATCCAAGCATCTTTTTGTGGAAATTATGAAAATTTCAAGAGGTATATTTGTGTTATCAAAAGATCGGTGCATTTATATGTTGCGAATAATCCGGTGCGAGAGTGATTGCGAAATACAGATATCGGTTCTGCACTCAACATCAACTTTGCTACTTTGATACAACGTTGTGCGTACGGAAAAGAAAATTTCAAAGTTCAACGGCGTTAAACTTTCGTAACTGTCGAGTCACTTAAAGTGTAACCATATTCTGATATATCTGCTACTAGTTGTTAATGGTTAACCGTTTGTTTCGCCCTGAAGAAGATTAAAGAAAATCTGTAATACAAGTAAATTGTGGAAAAAGGAAAAAATACATAGAAGTCCAATAACGCAAAAAATTGTCTCAGCTTAAAGTATCAGACAATCAAAATAATACATCAAAATCGCACAGCAGGCAAAAAGTTTCGATTAGTTTCTGTCTCCGAAATTGCCGATGCGCTGAAAACATCTCGCGATGTATAACGCGTGAAGATAATGAGTAATGATCATTATTGTATTATTATTATTATTACCTACTATTATCGATCAATTTCGAAATTGCGATTACTTTGATTTAAAGGAACAACAACAACAACAACCAATATTCGCACTTGTGCTTTTCGCACGTTTAAGTAATACTTGAAGTCTGGAATGTCTGGTAGTGAGAAGGAGAGCGTTGAGAGGATACGAAATAGATTAGATTTGAAAGGACTGAAGAATTTTCTTGAAAACAAAAACAGTGGACGAGAAATAAGTGGCAGAAAGACAGAAGATAAAAAACGACGCAACAAACAAGAAAAATGGCGGCAATGTGACCGTTGACAGACAGACCTACTGACACGACAGTGTGAAAGAAAAGAAAGAAGAAAAGCCAAAAAAAAGGAGAAGAGAGAGGAAGGATTGGATTTTATAAGCGAAAAAATTGTCAAAAAGATAAAAAACGATAGAGACGAAGGACCTGGCGCAGCCTTGCCGCCAGATTGGTTATGGCCTTATCCAATTTTTCCAAGATTTTAAAAGCAAATTTATATTAGGTACAATGAGTAAACTACGTGTACAGGTCCAAATCTGTAAATTCCCGATCTGTAATTTGTAATTGCGGCTCGCGCGGAAGGGACCGTATTGAAAAAAAAAAAGTAAATTATAAATAGTAATTGCAATTCCGCGCGCCCCGCGACACAAGCACCTTTGTCAATTGTGATTTTGGATAGACCATTTTAATTAAGAGAAAAACAACCTTTGTCCATCACCTTGTATTATCAGGTAAATTACATCCGTGTATTGTCTGTCTGTTCTGTTGTTAAAGTGGATTTTTATCGTAACGTTTGTTTATTTTGAGCAATCCTCATCACAAAATAAGAAAGAATAATTTATTAATAAAACCATTTACAAATCAATAACCTGCTGATGGCTCCTTTCAAATCTTACAATTAAACCTTCCACGTTCCTTATCATCCTCGTATCCTTAATTCGTGCTACACGGTCTTACACTCATCATTTTTAATCCTTGCTCCCTGTTTTACTGACGGTTAATAAACGCGTCTCCCTCGAACAAGACAGTGCTGCCATTTTGTGGCGGACCTGAGAAACGCAGCAAGATGGCCACAGCCAGTTCTGCCGCATTTCCAGTATTCATCCGCACTTCCGTCGGTGCACTTGCTCTGCTATTGGTGGAATACAGACCGGTCAGAGACGAGTCGAGTTTGTGTTTAGTAAAAGCATAACGCTTCGGCACACGCGAGATAAAATGGCTGAGAGTAAGGGTGCGTTGATTGCGAAGACAGTGCAAAAACACGCGGGTCGCGCCAAAGAGAAGGTGAGTAAAATCAATTTCTCATTCCCCGACAAGGATCCAGGATTACCCGCGACATTTTTATCAACCTCGTCAGTTCAACTCTACACTAAGTATCCACACGGCTGCATATGTAAAATGCAATTTCGCTCGTTCCATGTATTTCTTAAAATTATCCTAAAATTTGGCAACGATCCTGCTGTTTCTCATAAAAAATTCTCAAAAAACGATCCTCTGTCAATTCCCAAAGATTTCTCTACCAAGAGTCTAACACCGGTGGTTATACGTCAAAATTCCAAAGAATTACCTTTTCACGTCTCAATACGAAAATTAACATTTGTTTTTCGCAATAAAACACGTACCTTCCGTTCCGAGTCACTTATCCGGCAGACTTACATAATACCCATAATACAGATGAATGTTATTTACCAGAGTTTCGCTTAAAATGACAATTACTTATGCAACCCAGTACACGCGTCAATGCGTTTCTCCACATTTGATTAATCATACTTAAACACTAATTAATTATGACACCACGCACCGGACGTTGCTAAAAATTTTATCCTTCCCCCGTTGAATCTCCATTTCTTATTAAATTTTCATAAATGCATCTCCGTACTGCATCGCACGAAGAATATCAAATTTACTATATCCATATCACTCTCCTATATATTCCTCTCTTGGTGCAGCAATGCACTTTTGTATGCACTCCTATATGAACACTAACAGTAATACCAGTACGCTGATACTACCAGGTAGCCTTACAAGGCACTCATTGTCAGCATCTCGTCCTCAAGCGGACAACACAATGCACGTGGTCGGAATTTCACGATTGATCGATACAACGGCAACTCCAAATGCATCTAGATTACGTCGAATAAACACTTGAAATTTGCAATTCCATCTCGTTACCGCATTGTCAACGATATACACGTACTTCGCACAGTATGCATATTCATGTTATTACGACCAGCGTACTTTGGTCTATAACAACAAAGAGAAGTACTTTTATAACAGTACCACACGTTGTACAGTGGCACTTAACTGTATCTGTATATACAGCATTGGATACCTTAATCCCTTAAAGATTGGAGCGTCTGCTCCATCGGGTCTCGGATTACTTTCCATTCTGATTACAGTTCGTGAGAATCTCTTAACCTACAAGCGGAATTTCATTCAGGAAAGACAAGGAGATTATTTCGTCTTTCTTTGGATGACTGTATGCTCTATGGAGTCCCATATTGTATATCTGTATAGTGCTGTACGGAAATCTGTAGGATTTTCAAGTAACTCGATTCTTTTTTTTGCTCCTTTCCCCGGTTGCATTCCAGTATTACATCGGTCGAACGATCGTCCGGTCGTTTCTATCGGCTTACCGGTCTCTGGGCCTATCGTTCATTTAACCGAGACGCATTCAAGGCATTCGAGACGTCGATTGCTGCCAAAGAGCATGTCGCAACGCCATGTATAACGGCGCCGCGTAGATGCCTCAGGCTTTCCTACAATTAAAATTGCAAAGAGCACGTGTGGTTGAAGTGACGTAGAGGGAGGAAAAAAAGAGTTGGTTAAGTTAAGCGAAGCGATTCTAATGATTAGAAAGAGAAAAAAGAATGATAATCAATTCCTCGTAATCATCCTATCGGAATGAAATCGATTACTTTCTCGTTATCTGATTATAACTGATAAGGACGTTGAATTTCAAATATCGAAGTTCTTTATCGACATCTCAAAGTTACACGTTATCTTGATAATTTTCCGTGTCAAATCAGTGTCTATTTAATTTATAAAGACTGTCATGAAGAACAGTGCGAATTCCAGCAATTGCTGGTACTATCCTTAGGGATAATTTAAAGGCAAAAAATGGCTGATTAAATGTCTAAAAGATTCAAAATGCTTCGCGTGGATATAACGATTTTTTTTATCATTTTATTTTATACTTTGGCATTGTTATGGCATATTACACTACTACGCCCTATTCCCAGGCTAAAGGAAAGATCCCACCTCTTATCAACCTTGACTCATCCTGACCACCAGATTTTACAATCCTATCTATCGCTAGTGAGCCAAAGTACAATACTTCCTTAAAACACAATCTTTGCAACCACACGAATTCAGCCACCCATTCCTTCACCCCTCTAACCTGCGGATTTTCAGTACAAGTACAAGGAAACAAGAATGGTCATTACGCTCAGTCTATCCAGAACCTCCAAAAGTGTTGTCGCGTAATTGTCACAAAATTATCCTTACTATTCAATACGTAAAAAATAAATACATCTCTCGACCTGACAGAAAGTCAACCATTGTGACTTTCTTCTGATAAAGATACACCTTCGAATTTATTTCGACATCCCAATCCCGAGCCGGGCTTCACGCTGCACGTAGGTTGGCTAAAGCCAAGCCATAACAGGCATATTGCAATTCTGCCGTGGGGACTGTTGGGATTCGTAGGTGTTTCTGTTTTGTATTGCCTCCTCGTATTTACTATGCCTGTATCGCTTGTTGCTGGCTCTCTGACGGTCAGCAACAGAAACTTATCCGGTAGAACCGGTCTACGTATAGCAATGCCGACCGGGCTACTTCTCGCATCCTAACTGTACGATGCACAACCAACCAAGAGAGACGTACGTTACCATCCATTGACTTGTTTCTGGATAAAAAAAAAGCTTCTGTCCTTCGACAAACTTATACAAATTTCTCAACCGTCGTTCTACGTGTACCAACTTTGTGTCCTGTCAACCGTACTTTGTGTAGCTCTCCGTGAAATTTTCTATGAAGAAATATCAAGTCCTTGGTCTCTACGTACGTGTCGTTAAATGGTCCGATGAAACGCGATGGCCGTAAAAGCACCGACTACTATTACTGCTGGCAGTACTTGGTGCACCAGTATCATTATTATCAACAGAAGAAAGCTTATACGTACTTGTACCGTAGAATCCCATTAACTCTACCGTGCCTATCAAACACCGCAAAATAGTAACTATGCTTGTGGTATCATGGATCACATTGGAATTTATCAAGACAAGTTACAAGAAGACGTTCGACTCTTTTATATTTTCTGATATCCATTACACAGAAATGTAGGATATTTGTATGGGTTTTTGATAAAAATATTTTTATTTCATTTTTGTCCTTACGAAATTTATGATTTGGGGATTTATGGTAGGATTTTTGGTTTTGATCGGGATTTCCTTTTTTTGGATTATATTTTATTCTACTATGACTCGATATGGTGGCGTCTGGGGGGACAATGTAAACTTGTATTCTGGAAGCTTTGTCGACTGGCAGAACCTAAATGATTGATAGAGCCAAGATCCAAGTGTCATGGCGGAAGCAAGTAAACCCGGAGTAAACCCTGGTAGATGAAACTACTGTGTCCACTCTCTGTCGTCGTCCACCTCGCCTACCCGTTACTATTCTCGTCCCGAAGTCCCGGGCGTTCCTGCCCGCCGCTGCTGCTGCTGTCCCCGCAAGACTCGGCAAATATATCTACGAGCTTGCCGGCTTCTCGGCTCGATTTCAGCGCCATGAGAAAATTTCACGTCGAGAAGAAAATCTGGATTATTGGTCCAATTTTGTCTGTGCATTTCGTAAAGGTGTATTACGCAATCCCCGTAACCCTGAACGATAGCAGAACGTAATTGCGTGAAAATTTTACGAAATGTTTATAAAACTGTTATCACGTGGAAAGAATCACGTCGAATCGAGTTGTCTCTGGTATTTCGTCATTTTAAATGGTTCATCATGCGATTGACCTTGCTCGAACGAATTTGCCGTGTCATCGGCTAAGTGATTACCTCGACCGAATTATTTGTTGGAAGATCATTGTACTATTGGGAATTTTACTATGATTCGGACTCGTGATCATTTTTGTTGTTGTTGGGTTAATGATTCCTTTGGGATTTTTTTTCTTTTTTCTTCTTCTAACGAAATCTGCAACATTTGTTTCCTGGTTTTATTCCTAGCACCGGTGTTTCCAAGAGCAGACGTCGTTGCGCTCCTTTTATTCGGGTTAGAGTGTCGGGGTGCGAAACGAATTCTCTTGGTTGACCGTTCGGCCCAAAGCAAGTAAAACAGAGAGACAGGATCTTGATGATGCTGGCCCTGGTCCAGCTCACTCGGTTAACGTATATAAATACAGAATGGCTCACGACAAATGCAGAACTCTCTTTCGTCTAAGATCTTCTCTAACTCTCTTTTACTTTGGATTCTTGTTAGTCTGTGATACTGGCGTTATGCGGATGATTAATGCGATTTTATATAGGATTTATAGTGGCCTACAATTTTATCTTTAATTTTCTTCTGGACCCTGGATTTCTTTCAATTTCCAAGATTATTTGTCTTGTCTCCTTCGTACTCTGCCGTTATATCGAGAGTGCCGCGTTGCGGAATGACGAACGAAATATTTATACCATTTTTACAAACGGGAACGGACGCCATATTTGCTTTTCAGTCCGGGATTCAATATTCTGGCAGAGTTTTTGGGATGCTGCGTTGGAATATCTCGAGAGTATACTGAAGACTATCATGCGAATACTGTCTTGTAAAAATATATTTGCTCGGGATGAAATTCGAACGAATACTTTTTTTTTTTTGTGTAAATTACATTTTTATATCAACATCGAATAATTTTCTTAAAATACACATTGCATATGGCGATCTTTCTCTCGCGATTTATAATATCGCTTATCCTATTTATATCGAGACGTCTTGAGATCTGCGATAAACAGTCTTATCATCGATTCCCTTAAAAATTTCACAGCATCTCAATCAAATCCGATAAACAAGATTTTTTTTGACATTTACTTAAATTCATTGAAAAATAAGATCAATCAAGATTTCATCTCTGAATCCAGAAGTATAAAAATTAAAAAAAATTCAAGAATTACTTTTCTTCCAATCAGTCAATGGGTCAATAAACATTTGCGCCCTATCCCTTCTCCCCAACATCTTCCTAATGCAATTTTAACATTTTTTTGACAGCTGTCAAATCTGATCACTGTATCCATGCTGTACGTAATGTACTGATCTGTAGACAACAATGACAGTCTTATTGAGTAATATTAGGATGATCCAAACATGAACCAGAATAACACCCGTTGCATACAGACTGTACTGGTGGCAGGAAGTGACGATGCACATGTTGCAGCCGTTTGGTGCTGCTGCAAGCCCCAATGCAAATGGACCTCATTGTCTCGAGTTAAACTGCGAATTGAATCGGACCCATTTTGAAATTCAGGTCGAGATCACCTGTCGCGCTCGATCTCTATACAGTCTCTCTCTCTTTCTCTCATCTGTATATTAGTAGATCCGCGTTTTAATTAATTATACGACAATGCACTCGTACTGCATTCTATTGTCTACCAACCATGCACTTTCCCCAAGACCGACTGCATTACTTAATCATCTCAATTATCAACGCAGTGCATTACCCGAGACAAAATTTTTTCATCTCACGCGAACGAGATGAATTTTTTTGGTGTAATTACTACGTTCAGACACAGTGTAATACTTGGAACGAAAAAGTCATTCAAGTAGGGCAACACTGGTGATAGAAATGATTCAGGCTGATTTCACAGTTTTTTTTGTCAAAGTAGGTAACTATGTTAGGAATTTTTGTTTTTGCCATCAGATTCACTGTAGCTGATCTCACAGATTAACTCTCTGTACAGACAGTCAAGATTTTGATGCTGGTCAAGTTTGACAGTGTGATTTTGCGATTACGATAATACTTGAATGAAATTACGTGGAAAAGAACGGATGCTGTATTGGTCACTGATAAGGAGCGTGATACCCGAAGAGTCTTAATGGAGGTCACGACCTAGTTCCTTCTGTCTATTCCGAGCGAACCTGGGTAGTAGACAGCCACACCGTGAACCTGTGAACGTGAACGAGAATCTTGGATCGAACGACGCGAGACAAATAGCGTTCAATGAATCGATCACGTGAACGGGAGAAGAAGCTGGATTGCTGTACCTATTAGAGATTGATAAGAGGTTTCTTATCAGCTCAAGATTCAATAGCTGATTGTATCTTCCGATAGCTCTGACTTATTGATTATTGATTGAGAGCTTAACGAGCAATTGATACACAGTTATCTGTAACAGGTATGATCAATTTGGTCCATTATAGTTTTGTATTATCATGAAATATCGGTTATTAAGATTAAATCAATTTTTTCTTATCCATCAATTTCGAAAATTCACAATTCATATGGCGATAAAAAAATATATTTTGAACGGTGCTTTGCCGAAGTGGTTTAAGACGCTGACGTGTGAACTGGCCTTAATATATCTACTTGGTACTTGACTTCGGAGGCTGTAAGGAGCAGTGTTCGCTGATGCAGTTAATACAGAGTCGAAAGAGCGAATTAGCATGGGCTCGCGAGATCGGAGAAACTCAAATACACACCGAGGTTATATATCGAACTAATAAAAAATGGCGGTAAAACTACACAGTGCTTGGTCGTCTGGTACCAGTAGATTTTGTCAAGGAAAAACCTTGCGGGATTGAAAAGAAAGCACGGCGCCATCATCCATTAAGATTTTACGTCTTTGACGTAAACGCGAATAAATCGTATTCTGATTTTTTCGGATATTCTCTGAAAATTTCAATGAACACTCCAAACTCCCCTGGGTTCCCGTTAGTCTTGTATTCTCGGAAGTTGACGGTTTATTCTTGGCAGCATCCCGCGAATCCGCCAAGTCCTTGTGACGGCTGTTTGCGCCAATCAGAATCTCTTGCATCATATGACGAAAGTGGCACTGCCATATCGATACGTAATACCATATTGATCTTCACTTATGGATCATCCTTCGTTTCGCACTTTGAAAATATATTCAAGCTATTTGTTATATTGAACTTTTTCAGCGGAGCCTTACGTCATCCAATTCCAGAAAAACAAAATGGTCGTAACGATATACGTGAGGCCATGAGTGTTCAAGAGGAAGTTACAAATTGAACGAAACGTGGAAACCCGAGGCGCCATTTTGCAAATTCAATTTGACTCTTATATTTTGAGAGCCCGTCTCAATTGCTCGGTAGCGACGGTGTCCCGGATATATTTATTAGAAGACTGCCCTGTGTACTGTGGATTCTTGAAATTTCATTGAAATCGCATTAAGACACCGTTTATATTAAAAATATAAAGTCATCATCAAATGACAAGTCCAATTTTTTGGAAAAGTTACTCGACCTTGTGGGCTATAATGAATAAATTAATTAAACAGATAAGAACAGGTGTGTTATATCTGTCAGTGAAATTTGCCTGTTCAATCAAGCATGTATACCTGATATATCGTGTATATCAATTATATGATTATATCGTCAATGCAAATCACTATGCATTCATTACGATCAATAATGACGTATGCATTTCAATTGAACGAAATTATTCAGATTGATTGGATCCAATAAAAAAGATCAAAACCGTTATTCTATATCTGATCTTCAAAATATATATCATATATGTACTTTACTATATATCTGCCATACGAGTTCGCGCACGTCGCTTTTT
The DNA here is from genome assembly GCA_030142225.1 of Pachycephus smyrnensis. Classification (NCBI taxonomy): domain Eukaryota; kingdom Metazoa; phylum Arthropoda; class Insecta; order Hymenoptera; family Cephidae; genus Pachycephus; species Pachycephus smyrnensis. Next base: position 26,404 of record JARQST010000741.1, read on the forward strand.
ATTATTACTCGGCAGAACCCGTTCTCCCTTCGTGAACCATGGATGCGCAATTTGATAATTGCAATGACCTTAGCCTTCGTTGCAGCAGAGTGCAGCAGCGGCTTGATCTGCTGTCAGGAGCATTCACAATGCTATCACAGTAATGAAAAATTCGATAAGGATTTTGTCACAATCCAAAGATTGAGCATACATTTTTAATTTGACTGTAGTTACATATATACTCTGTTCGTAAAACGCCACGCATATGACGACTCGAAAATGGAAGTTTCAAGGAAATTTGAAAAAGGGAAAGAAAACAGCTGTAGATCTTGAAAAATAAATAAGCAAGCGCGTATGTAAACGCATCCTCGTACCAGGCACCGGCTGGTAGACTCGCGAACGTTACCCTGAAGGAACCTTGGAAAATTTTCAGACTAATATATATATATATACAGTTAGTGACGTTACTAACTTTGCCTCGCCCTAAAGCGAATTTCAGTATCAGGCTGATCTTCAATCGGCTACGTCATAACGTACGTACACACGTCGCTCCTCTTATAAATTCAAAATCTCAGATCTTTCGCTGCGACATGAATACCGATACGTCTGGCCTGCTTATATACTACGTCCTTGCTAACAGTCCTATGTCAATTTGTTACTTTTTTTAAAACTATTTATAATAGCTTAATTTGAGCACGGTAATTGAATTAGCCTTCGTCACTTGAACGGGGGGGAGGGTCGACAGTCTGCCCTCGTATCGCTGATATCAATTTTATTTTTTTCTTTTCCACTCAGTACAATTGTCACAGGGACCACTGTGTGGCTGACCATTATTTTTCGTTACGCTTGATTTAACTTAATTATACCCACATGATCCATTCTTGAATTCCATACGGGATGTAAAATTTCGAAAAAAAAAAACGAATTTCTAATTTAGAAATAAATATTTCTTTTTTTTAGTCATCAGGCATTTTTATTATCTGATTGGATCATACGTACATCTATCGCGTTACGTACTACGCGATATTGATTACCAGCCTCGCCCCTGTACCAACGTGTTATCTAAACGATCATTAACTTCACACCGGATAAGATCACGTATAAATATATTCTTGAACAATAGCGCAAATCGCACTGGTCGTTCATGCGCTCAACTGTGTAATAACCTAGGTCCATTCTGGAGGCACAGACTGAACGCGTGACACATACGAGTCACGTATGGTGCTCTTGAAAAAATACAGCCTGCTGGAGCGTCCTAATGAAATGGTTACGTGACGGTGATTGGTCGATGAAATTTTGAAGTAAAAAAAGAATCAAAATTAACGTCAAAAATTTAATGTCTCAGTTATCAAAGATTTCAAATTTGACGTACGTCTTGAACGATGATGAATCGTCAGTCGTCATGACAACCATCAAATATACCGGATGTTACGTACACTTGGCGCGATCCTGAAAATTCAAAGAGCCACGTGAAATATACAATCGCGCCGTCGGTCACGACGTCGACTATGCGATTCCACGTAGCCTAATATGGCGTCGCGACGATCAACATACAGGTGGGCGTTAGAAGCCACCTATTACCCACATGGTTCCCTTATATCCGATTTAATGTATATTTATTCAAGATATCACGAGACGCATTAATTCTTTGAATATATATATAGAGAGAGAGTGAGAGAGAGAGAGAGAGAGAAAAAAATATACAGGATAAACAGTTGTTCAACTGTTATTATTCTATATACGCACTTCAGATACAGATTATGGTTACAATCATTTTCAAAATCACTATACACTCAAGTACCTACTCCTCTTATCAGTCTTCAAGTATCTCAAATCAGTGATCATCTTAACAGTCAAGACGCCCAATTTCAAGTTGATAACATCCAACTTGAAGTTGTCAAGTGCCAACTGTTATTCAACAGTCATACCTGGCAACCTGTTACTTCAACTGTTTCAGGTGAAAAAAAAATCTATTTCCAACTAACTTATATACAGTCTCTCCATGGATGACAATTGGTTTTTATTATTATGACAAAAAAGTTGTTTTTTCTGACAGTTTTTGATACACTTGTTCTTTTCAACTAACATTGAACCAATTGGCTGAAGTCAGTGTACGTTCTGCGTAAACGCAAGGCTCTCCTACCTACATACGTAATGTGGCACCAGTGTCATTCACAAAGGCGCTACGTAACAAGCACACACCCCACCCATCGTTCTCATTGTCATGTCGTAGCGCATTCCGAAAGGCAACTCCCTGGAAGCAGCAGAGCCCGATGCCTTCATGAGAACTGACACTTATGTTAGATACCTGGCTTATCTGTCTGTACTGTCGTCAACAGAGTATATATCTCTATTCATACATACAAAAAATATATGGTATATAGATATATACGTAATATAATATTTTGAACTCTGAAACGGTCCAGCATCACTTTGTGAAGAGCAACTGGTACAGCTCTGTGGAATACGCAATTGGCATTTAAGGAACGAATATAGGTACAGTCCCGTTACTTGGCATGGACTGAAAGTCGAGAAAAACAAAAATGACAGTTTTTTTTTATTAAAAAGAAATTTTCGTTAGTACCAATTTCGTTTTGATTAAAAATCAAAAAAGGGAGTCTTATCCGGATATAATAATTGGTTTATCTGTTAATTATTTTTTGTTGTCGACCAAAGATCATTACTGACGGGATACTTATTGTTATTAATGATCGATTAACCGCGCGTGATCTAGTATCGCTAATGAGTCGTAACGTGCGATAAGAGAATGGCGACGAATGGTAAATATTCTTTCGCGTTATCGTGATTTATCTTCTCGCTGCTTGTTACTGGCTATTCGCTAATTGAGAGAGGAGATCAATTAAAGTATATCAAGGTTACTTGATCTCTGCGAGAACGCTTGGTTTTGGTTAATCGAGGATTTCAGAGCGGTCCTAATAAGTAAAGATGAAAAGTTGGGTATACCAACGCCCACGTTAAATACAACGCGTTCGGTCCATACGTCTCATACGAATTATAGTCCAAGCAGGTGACTGTACTGGATGCTGCGATCTTTTGGTATCCTATCAGGGTATATCATTAAGGAAATACAGATGGCATTGGACAGTTGGTATAGGGAAACGTATGGAGGCATACGTGGTCATAGGTGGTCGAGGAGGGTCCATTTATGCTGGTGTGATTGGCCGAGTGGCTGGGTCGGCTGCTCTCGAGGTTGATGTCCGAAGTCCGCGCCAACATTCCGATTCCTCTTTCCTTCCTCTCGATCCTCGACGCTCCGACATTCTCGAAGCAAATCGTCTCGCGTTACCACCTACGGAGAAAGCATCTCTCCCGTTAAGATTTTCTCTAGTTGGTTTTGAGAGATGAAAAAAATTTTTTTTTTCACTTAGGGTATATTCCGGTTGGAAAATTAACCGAGGCTTCTTCTTCTTTTTGGGATTATTTTATCCGTAGTTTTTTTTTACGTTTTCTTTACTGGTCTCTGCTGGTAAATGATCTTCGAGACAATGGTGAACGTTCTGAACGCGCGAAACGGGGCCGTACGTAACGATGGCACAATAATAGCAGTGCAACGGAACCATCTACGTCATCTTCTGGTTTTGCTATTAATAAGATTAAGGGAATTCTCTATTTTCGATACTTATTACAGACCGTGTTGAGGGTTCTTGTTGATGGTTTTACTTGAATATGGGATTCAAGCGGGATATTTAAGTTTTGCGTAATTTCATTGAAAATGACGTCATTGTTTGTGGATGAAATATACACTGGGATTAATGACCTTGATAACGCTTTTTGTTATCATCGAGATGGACTTGGATGATTAATGAGAAAATTGTTTTTTTTGGGGGGGTTTCTTTGATTTTCGTGACGCTACGCGTGGGTTTAGACGTTTGACTGTGGTGATTTAGAAAAAAAGACTTTTTTAATGATCTTATATGAATTTTTCAAAGTACTGGTATATATGGGTAATGCAATGCGCACCGTTAATTATGCGACACCGAGGTCGCGATAAACGTGAATTATAATGCTGAAGTAAACACAGGACGGAACGCGATAAAAAATCTTAGGGAATATCGTTAACACGTGCCAGCGATTATGGCTCCAACAGCAAGAAGATGAAGGAACAACACCAATAAATAATATCGTTCCCATTTCCATGTCGACGTTTTGAGAACAGTACGTGTAGTCAAATACATAACCGCCATGCTATGCATATACCATAAAAAATATGTTAAAAAAAATTTTCGTATTATAAAACCTAAAATTTTCATCGATTACCAAAGTCTACGTGGATTTCATTTCGATAGCATTTTTTTGTTATCCCCGACAAAACTAGTCCGTGACCGAGGTCCATCGTTACCGGCAAATTCGGCTGTCCCACTTTTACAACGCCCAGAGATCCAGAAACGAGGTCGCGGATCCTCTGCATCCGCATAGGCGTGGAAATGAAAAAAAAATATTTATTTTTCAAACAACTTCCCGTTCCGCCTTCATACTTTAATCGCGTCTAATCTGTTTTTTTCCCCCGTCACTACGAATTGTGTCTTCGTCTTCGCGAATCATTTTTACTTCTTGTACAGAACCCACAAGAATTTCCATCTTGACGTTATTCAAGATGGCGTCCAAAAAATGTTTGAATTTTCTCTCTCTCTCTCTCTCTCTCTCTCTCTCTCTCTCTCTCTCTCTCTACGTATTCTCAGGCTACCGAATTCGCCTCTTGCAACTGAAGTTATTCACACTCGATTAGAGATTCTGCTTGTCGCAATATTATAACGACATACCGTTACTCATTTAGCATAACTCACCACTCCTGCACAAAAGAGTCCCATGTATTTTTCAGTCTCGTTACAGAAAATCCGCGACGCCCTTTATTAAACTCTGGCATTGTCGGCATTTGCAATAATCACGTAACTCGGCGTTACTACCGGGATACAATTAATTCCTGTTTCAATTCACGTTACGTTGACTCCTATGTGTTATTCGATTATACCGTACGCTGCTGCGAGTACCTCTCGCTCGCGGCCATTACTATACGTCTTTTAACTTTGCGGCTAAGATCATGGCCGAACTAACGGATTATGCAGTTACTATATACACCAACGTAAAAATCATTTTGGTTATATCCATGCGTTAACTCTAAGTCGCGTTTACACTGTATACATTGCATTTTAATGCTACCTCAATTCGTTATATACACAAGAATTTCAGTGAGAAGCATCTAGAAATGACACTAGATGTCCGCCATATTTGTTTTCATTATTGTGTATATATATATATGCATTGTTCCATGTAAATACGTGGCAAGTACCAAAATAATAATAATGCCTATAGTACTTTTCCACGTGTCGTCATGAAATTTTGCAAATGCTCGACGTCTTCTTTTGATCAGTGATTGTACTGTAGTGAAATATGTGTGTATATATATATACAGTTTGTTCGCAATGGAAGGTCGTATAGGCGCACCTCTTTTTACCTTTGCACGATGTGCCGGGAAGAACAGGCGTCGCGGCGCGCCGCTTCGCTACGCGGATACTTACGTAATGGAATTCTCGTAGACGTTCCACTTGTTCGTATCGAATGAAACGGTTGGGTAGTTATGGATTAGAATTTGTGGGTATGACTCTTTTTGTTTTTTAGGTCTTTTTTTCTTGGTCTATATAGAATTTTTAGAGAGACTTGTTCTCGTCTTGTGGTAATTATAATTGCACTAATTAGAAAAATTCGTATAATGGTACTCAACGGGTACCCAGTTCTCTTGCAGTGGATGAGCGTGCAGAATTTTATATATATATACATAGTCTGTGCTTGAATCGTCCTGATGGCAAACAAACTGAATTGGCTAACTGAATTTTCGCGAAAGACCAGGAGGAAAAGATAATTAAATTCTGTAATCAGTCGTGCGGCTAAGATTCCATTGGTAAGGACGGTTAATGAGAAAGTGTCGTGAAATTTCTTTTGCGGTCAGGCGTCGTTACGTCATGTGTTTCGCAACGTCACACTTTATTGTTGCAGACCGTAGCACGCACTTTGGTTGAATTTATCTTTTTTGGGTTTCCTTCTTCTACCTTTTTTTTTGTATGACCAAGCGGTAATAGCAGGGTGAGAAAATTGGTTATAGTAGAAATCTTTGTTACGTCGAGGCTACGAATAACGAGTAACGAGTAAAAGGGGGATTTTGCAAATGATTTTTTAATTGATTTTTTTATAAATATTTTTAGTCTATTCCGTCCTAAATCTTTCGTACCTTCTGCGCTTGCGTCAACGCGATTTCGATTCTTCCAAATGGCTCGTGCACCGGCGGACCACATGAACGTAACATATATGGCGATACAGGATTCCCAGTCGAACCCACGCATCTCCAATGGCACTTTAATAAACGCCCACATGCCCTTTCGTAGCTCCCTTTCGAATTCTACGTTCGATTGAAAGTGTCGTTATGTGTTTTTAATTTATTCGTGCCAACTAATCAGAGTCATTTTTGGCGATTTTCAGTTCCTCCAAAATTTGGGCAAGGTCGACAGGACTGCCGACGACATATTCGACGAGCACTTGCAAAATTTCACGAGGCAGCAGAATTCGGCGAACAGGCTGCAAAAGGAATTCAACAATTACATCAGGTGTGTTAGGGGTAAGTATGAAATACTGTTTTTTTTCATTGAAAAATTCTTCGAGTCAAAAATTAAATAACCAGCCGCAAGGTACCTGTCCCGTACGTAAAAGAAAGGGTGCGGCAACTCTTGGCACAGTGACCCTATTCCATGAAGTAACGATGTCTAATTACGTTCCTAAATTCATCAACAGCACTGTGCAGAATTATTATGATTCAGCCGGAAGACTAGCAGTCGCTTGGCAACCATAGCAAATCGTGCCAATGACTCTTGGCTGCATTTGCAAAGCAATGAGAACCCTGCTTCATGTGGGTTTTAAAGAGTAACATATAGATTTATTTATTACGTCTCCTCGCCACCGTGTATCTCATCTTACCCAAGAGACAAAACGAAGCGCAAAATCTTGCCTCGTCTTCATTTTTCCTTATAGCCTGACACCCTGACACGTTGCTGCACAAAGCAAAACAGAATTTGTAAATTTAATCTTTTTTATTTGTCTCTTACAATTTTTCACGTCTCCGTGCAATCCAATGCCTTCTCATTCTCCACTGCACGTCCAGACACACACTTGACTCATAATGCACAGCCATTACTTAAAATCACTGCCAAAGATAGAGAATCAGAATTTTTCACCATCTTTGGAAAATCATCACCAAGTTTAGCTATGCTCGGGTATCTGTTTTTAGAAGTATGACTAGACTATGACTTACAGTCACCAGATGCACAGGCCCTGGTGCATTGCTTCACTTCACGATTGACCTTCGTACTCGGTCGTAATGGCTCAAGGAATTACGCTTTTCACTCCCGTTCACTGAGAACTTTGTTGTCGTGCACGAGCAAGTGCTTGACCCAGGGAAGGAATAAACTTTTCGAAAATTCACTGTCATTTTCTTAAGCGACTCGGTGATGCTGTCCGCTAATGGACGACATGCTGAATTAATGGTCTAAGCTAGTAGCTGTGCAATTTACCGACTGCTTCGCAAATGATTACCTTATCGTGGCGTGGTGCAGGTGAATGCACCTTGGCATCGAGTCGAGGAAGTAGGCCAGGAAAGTCAGTGAGAACTGCACGAGCTGGGTAGTAAAAAGGTAAAGACGCGGAGCAGGAAGAATTTCAGGTGGAATGACGAGAAGGAGGAAGTGGATGAATGACGGTGATCTTTTAGCTTGGAGTTTATTCGAATTAAGAGTGAACGAATCATATTGTAGTTCACGTACGAACGACGCAGCATCCAATTATATTATTCTATGGTCCATTCAGGCTTCTAATTTGCAAGGTTTTATTCGACAGTCTTCATACGATTAGGCAACTGTTAAGCAATTGCTTTCTTTATGATTACAGCTGTACAGGCAGCCTCCAAGACCCTGATGGATTCCTTGAATGAGATCTACGAGAGCCAATGGACCGGTCACGATCTTCTTTACGTTCAAGCACAGAATCTTGATATGCTCTGGCAAGATTTTACGCACAAGCTGGCTGATCAGGTTCTGGTACCGCTGAACACGTATCAGAGCCAATTTCCTGAGATGAGAGTGAGTCTTGTTGGGAATAATATATTTAATGACTGATTCAACCTATCCTTGTGGTACGATGCGATGACTTTGTTTTTCTTTATTCAGAAAAAAATTGACAAGAGGGGACGCAAACTCGTCGACTACGACGGTCAGAGGCACAGCTTCCAGTCGTTACAAGGGAATCCCAAGAAACGTGATGAACTCAAAGTATCCAGAGGAAAGGAACAGCTGGAGGAAGCAAAACGGACTTACGAACAACTCAACTCGGAACTTCACGACGAATTACCTGCGTTGCATGACTCCCGTGTACTTTTCCTTGTTACCAACTTACAGACCTTGTTCGCCGCTGAACAAGTGTTTCATGCTGAAAGTGCCAAGGTATGTTCCTGGACAGTCAGTAGCCGTACTGTGTATTCGCTGTAACGGCACTCTCACTGAGCCTGAGTGTGTCGAGCTTTATGGAACATTTGACAAATCTCAGGTTTTCTCCGAGCTGGAAGCGATAGTCGACAAGTTGGCCAATGAAAGTCAGAGAGGATCATACACGCTTAAGAAAAATTCAGAACCGCAATCGCCCAAGTCACCCAATGCCAATTCCTCGTAAGATTAAAATCATTCGATTTATCATTAACACGATAACGAATCTCGATTGTTACAATTTTCTTTCTTAATACTCACAGTCATTTTTTCTATTTACAGATTGATAATCAACACGCAGCCCGCACAGAATAATATATCAGCAGGTACAATTTATTGTGTAGTGAAACGCCCTAGTGTGATCCTTGTATTAATTAAAAGTATGGTTTACTAACAACCCGCATGCTTTGAATTGCTTTCTATTGGTAGTATTATCAATCTGTGTCAATCCTATTGTTGTTGTTGTTGTACCGTTACCGTAGGGTAGATCCATGCTTGGTTTGAGTGTGGTTTGTTGCGTGTTGCAGCTTTGGATGATTCCACGGCAACAGCTCCCGCTGCAACTGCAGCTGCTGGCGACTCCTCGCCGACGACACAGTTAAACGGCAATGCCAATAGCAATGCTAACAGCAATGATAATTCCTTAAATAACCAAGATGCGTCTTCCAAAAATGCAGTTGCACCTGCTAAGAGAGTTGAGGAATTGTATGATATACCCGTTGGTGAGTAATGTCCCAAATTAGTGCTGAGAACCTTCAGTTAGACAATGGCCTTTTTTTTTCGTATCCACAAACCGTCGCGTTCGTTCCTGCTTATTGTACAATTTTTTTTATTTATCGACAGGAGCGTCACTTTCATAGTTTTCAGTCATTGCACTTTTCTTATCAATCAGTTATTCACCGCGTTACACTTTGAGATAAGCGGCCACACGATATTTGGTTGAGAATCGGCCTAATGACTTTGTGCCAGTGACTAACAGCTATACTTGATAATAATTGAACCTCTGTGACTAATATTTATTGAAGTAAACACGCAAGTGGCATACGTGACACTTGGTTTTTGTCTACGCGGAGACTCCGCGCGTTGCGTTCACGTATGAACGTTATATTTGAGTACGTCATGAAATCGATCAAACTCCAATAGACTCTTCGTTTGATGGGCGTAAACGCTAATTCAATACTTTACAGAGAGCCACGTAGAAGGGTTTCAATTAATTTGCAACCCAGTACACGTAAGAATATATCACTGCTAAAGTTAGATCATCTCGAGTAATATTATGCTGCTGTACCATGAAGGTCTTTGATATTTTGAAGAAAACTGTATTTAAGTAAAGGATTGGTAGCATGTTCTTATTTTCTTTATATTTAATATCGCGCAGCAATAAAATAACCCATTGGTGCATGTGAGCTTGAAAAAAAAAGACTGTACTATTCGGTTTAGACGTTTTTTTCTGGTTTAACGTCCGTAGTCAAAGTGCATCAGTGGGTTTTCAAAGTAGCTATAAGTTGCCTGCCACTTTGTGCATGGTCTTGGTATCATTGTGATACGGAAAAGAGAAAGAAATAGTCAGGTACACAGGTCCAGCACTAATGGCAGATATTTAATCGTTTTAGACGTGGAATATGAAAATGGTACCAATTTATCTATAGGGGCGACAACCGACAACTTGCCGCCGGGTGTTTTGTACAGGGTGAAAGCGACTTACAAGTACAGCCGTGAGGACGTGGACGAGCTGTCGTTCGATGTGGGTGAAATTATTCGCGTTGTCGAATACGACGATCCTGAAGAGCAGGTACGCGTACTATAGCATTAGAACGGCATGGTCAAAGGCATTCAAGATATATTTTCATATTAAAAAATTATATATATATAAGTGCTAGACATGAAATCTTTGTAAGGTTATGAAAAGTGGCTGTCATTAATAATATATTGTTATATATTATTACAGGAGGAGGGCTGGTTAATGGGCATCAAGGAAGGTACCAACGAGAAGGGTATGTTCCCGGCGAATTTCACAAAGCTTCTGTGAGAGCTTACCTTGAATCGCCACGTACACTCCAATGCTCACGGAAACAACGTATTTTACTTTAAGATAGTTTGAAAAGGGAGAGGCGGAGAAGGAGAAAGAAGGAAATGCGGTAAAAGAGAAAATTCGTAATGGCAGAAAGTGAGAGCCGTGCGGAGTCAGAGCCGTTGGTATTATTTGAAATTTGTCTGGGAAAGGGAAATGAGAGGCTATAATCGTGACGAGGGGTGGGAATTGGGGCTCTGGGGAGGTTATGGTGATATATATAAGGGGCGGGGAGGGGTAGGGGGGAAGGGGTGGGGAATAATGAGATGGTAATGCTGGAGGGTGCTGCGGAGAATCAATCAGCCCAAAGTGCCTTAACCCAGCCACTGTCTGTGCCAACCGACATTCACTGCTTGTAATACGGGATTGTCCCTCTCATATCGAACACACGAATACACATCACTAATAATCAAATGAAATATTTAATTAATTAAATAATATATTATTGTACACACATCGAGAGACACGTACACAGGACATAAACGCGACACGGTACACGCAATGTTATAATATAAAAAAGAAAAAGAACAAGAAACACTATATTATTAAATTAATATTATTTTATGAAATTGTACATAGATTTATAAAATTTAAGGCTATTTTATCGAGTAACTTTGTGGCCACCGAAATGAAGAAGAGAAGAAAGAGAAAAAGAAATTTTCTTCTCTCCTCGAGAAACGTCGTTACTGTACATTTTTGGAGTACTCTTATCAATTCGCCGGCCTATGGCGAATGCCAAATTTTTCAAGGTCCAATTACCTCCTCGCGATCTAAATAGTTCCCATTAGAGACGTCGATTCGTGGAAAACTTATTTGTGTCTCACTCTCGGTCACTCTACGGGCTTACTCTTCCATTACCATGTCCTTCGGATACGCGGCGGTTCTATTGGCACGCGTGAATCATGTGCCAAAAGTTTGTATAGTAACTTTTTCAATGAGCAGAATTAAGGCATTTCGCTTGACTAATGGGATCTATTTGATGACCATGCATCTAGAATGGAATATTCACTTTATTATTGCGATATACACCGTTTGGAAGTACCTCTTTAATAATTATAGGCTGTCCCAATCTAGGCGAACGATATACAGGTTCGCGCCGAATGAAAATTCTATTGTTCACCTGAAAACTGGGACGACCTGTATATATAGGTATATGTAATAGCCTTAGTATAGTGGCAGTGGTAATCTCTAATTACGAAAAGAAACTGTTTATCACTGCCATAAAGAGTTATCCATATGGCCAGGATAGTAAGGAATAAATATAATGGTCCAACCTTTGAAATTTCTGTAGCGTTGACGAATACTCATTAGAACGATCTGTCGGAACAATCATGTATCGGACCCCATGTAATAAACCACAATTATGATAATATATATATATATACGTAGTATAATAATAGGATAAAAGCTCGTATCAGCTTATCGGCGTAGCCGCGTGTCTTTTAATTTTATTATGTTGATCTGAGAGGAGCGAAATATAGGGAGGTTGGATTGTTCTTTTATAAATTAAAAATGTTTATATCTAAAGGATTGATCCATTGTCACACTAGCTCGGGACACTTGACACGGTGCCATTTCTTTTTTTTGTTATCACCTGATTTTGCGATAATGTCATCAATCTATCGTTTGTTCTTCGGCAGTCAAATTCAGCAAACGTTTCTCAAGCCTGATATGTTAAGGCGTTATCGAACAGTCCTTTATTACTTTACTTTTGACAGCAGACTCTTCTTGTAATGCAGATATGAAAATATTTTCTAGACACTCGCGGCATTGTGTTCTCGGTCGTCGAAACTGTAATGATGCTGTCGAGAAAAGCTGCGTACACATTCCTGCGTTTAATGCGCGTGAATATAACGTACTTTGCAGTCATCGGTAGTCAAGCATTATGAAAATGGTATAGGCGTACACGGAAAGTGCGTCTCGTGAGAATTTTGATACTTAAGGAGAGGAAAGAGGAGAAAACAATGTAAAGTGTCAACAAAAGTGTATGGAAATTAATCTGAAACAATGCTGCAAAATCTATTCTCTGGGCAATGAGTAGGGACTGTTGGCAAAACTTGGAAACGATCGTAGCTCGCTGAATACAGGAATAGCTTAAGAGCCATACGTTTCATAAATAGAGATTCAAATAGATTGGAATAGATACAAGGTGAAGAGGAAGGGAAGAAAGAAAAGAAAAATCTTTGCTGAACCCAAAGATATTTCGCAAGCGTATTTAATTGTATTCGAAGGCAAGAAAGAAAAAAGAAAACGGATTCTGAAAACGTCGGATCTTATCCGTATTGAGATCAGTGGTTTAGTGTAGCAATGAGCCAATCCATTGTTATGTCATTTGTCATTTTTATGTCATGTTGTTTAATTTTACTCGAGCCATAAGTCATACCTTCATAACCTTAACGTAAAATAACATTGTAACGATAATTATTATGCGTCTATCACTTTAATCGCCTGTCTCAATTTGATTTTCGATAACAATAAATAGTTAGTGGTTTGTAAGCGTTACGTATTACTGACTGAGAAGATGACAGTCATCAGTTAACCGCCTGGGTACCTATGAATGCATCCTAAATATTATTACAAATAATTGAAACGTCGTCAAATGGCAGCAGTGAGTTACGAATTAATTTTGGTCCAAAAAAAAAGTCAATAATAATTCTCCCAAGACTCGACCTTAGGTCAATCTCACGAGGCATGTCCCGCTCCCTCGATCGAAGATGCTGTTGCTCACGATGGAGCGAACCAATTCTACGGAAGCATCATACAACGCATTTGCCAGCAACAACCGAAGGAGAGTCGTCATCGGTTCAAAGGTCACGATCGACATCACCTTTAATCACAATTTCACAACCGCACCTGTCCCAATTGGACTCACAAATTGGCTGCTGCATGTGTCAAAATCAGCGGAAGAAAAAGTCATCGAAAATTCATTCAACCAGTGATATCAAGGCAACGTTATTTGAATTTACTATTACGATAAAAAGTATAGAATAGTTATAAACAATATTGTCATCACATACAGAAATTCAACGGTATCCGAACCGATGCTCAGAGAATGAGGGAGAGTTTGGAATTGCAATTGATTGGGACTCAAGTTGAAGAAGCAATGGCTGCTGACAGACAAGCTGCACTTATTCAACATTTAGACTTGGCCACTGCAGCACTGGAAGCATTGATACAGCACGTGCGATCATTACAAGTATCGCATATGGCAGCTTATCGTGTTGTTGATTTAAGTCATCAATTAATACTTCCATATTCGGTTTCAACTAATTATCCAAATTCCACTGGTAATGGTTTGACAATGCACATGAAACAGGTAGAGTATTAACAGTGGGGAAGGGTATTTATCATTGGGAATGGCTTATTGCGTTTTATTACTTTCTTTTGTAATCTTCCTTGTTGTTGTTCAGGCTGAAATTCGGAAGGAGACTAGACTGCTTCTTTTGAGAGAGCTTGTAGAGAATTGTACGAGAAGCGTAACCGTGTCGAAGCAATTGCAAGCCGTCATGGACGAGTATAGAATGAGAAAAGAGGACTTCTCCATGGCTGCGAGAAATTTGAAAAATTTATTAGACAGTACTAAGCTGAGCGTATCGCAATTGGAAAAGTTGCATCGACAGTACGACAGCATTTTGCACGAATATCAACAAAGTAGACGGACTCTCGATGGAGAATTGCCAAGAATCGTGAGAATGTATGACTTTTTTTAAGCATAAACATACACGTGTATGGGATACACGTAGATTTGGTTATTTTAGAAGGTTGACGGCGCTTAGAAATAATTTTCAAAAAATTGCTGAATTTTATAACGACACGGAATACGAGAGGCAAACAGGAAATTTATTTAAAATAATAGGGGATAATCTGTGCCAGGATGAACCAGGTGATAGGAAGAAATAATTTTTATCCAAAGTCATATTGAAAAATGGAAATTTTATTTAACGCACAGCTGCGGATCATTTACTGTACGATCAGTCGGAGGAAACTCGAGAATTCTGTCAAAAATGCAAAGTTAATCGTGTTGAGAAGAAATGAGGGGAAACTTGAAGGTCTTTATTGTTTGAAACGGAGAATTCCCCATTGCTGGGAAACAAAGGGAAATTATGGACGGTACGTAGAAGCCATACGTAGAAATCTAAATCCTCTTAAAAATGATGCCAAGGGCTCTGTTTATCCATATGGACATATTGGGAATCACGTTTATACCGGCTAGCTTCGACAAAGCTTCTTGTACACGAATACAATGTGTAATTACATGAGGATTATCAATACGATGATTGCTCTGTCATCGAAATATTGATACTTCATTGCAATCTGGATACGGCATAACTTTATTGACTGTACGATAAATATGAAAGAAATTTTGCTACGAACAATTTCATTTATAAGAAACGAAAAAAGTAGACGCCATTACCCGATTTTATATTACAGTATTTTATTCGATGTTTTACGTGACACAGTGTACACGGTACATTGAATTTTGTTTAATACAATTAAACATATTTCACCATAAACCAGGTAATTAACTTCATTTCAGAGAAATCATGAATAATATTGCATAACTGGCAGAAATAGAATAATTCTAATACAAGACGTCTGGATAAGTATTAAAATTACACGATACATTAAAAGAGAATAAAGACATACATGTGCTCCAGTGCTCGATCACCATCATAATATCGATCATCAGCATTGAAAATGATCCATCAACAATGACGAAGGATAAAAAACAAGACGTAATAATCCGAAAATTTGAAAATTTCTTCACTAGTACACAACCCGTCATATCACTCGTCCAATGCGCAGGCGCAATTCCGGCGAGTTTCCAACACAGTCGCGCCTTAATGCAACGTTTCCATGACGCGTCCAGTAATACCAATCTAACGGCTCTTCGAAACCGGGCATAAAATACGAACGGATAAAGCCCCAGAGTTAAACGGTCCTCAAAGCCATATTCTATTACAAATGACAAAAAAGACATAACCCCCGATCGAAGCGCTGTTAGAACTTCACCTTTTTATCAAGAGTCCAACAGAACGTAACGTAACATCATTGATAAGCCGGTTGAAAAATTGAAGAGTAAAATTTCGCGGGTATCGGCCGTTGCGTGCGGCCAAGTTGAACGCGTGACGGGAAGTGGCGCTGCGCAGCGCCATGCCAAGTCGCAAAGTAACAACTAAGAGTGAGAGAGAAGACGATCCGCACAGTGTAAGACGGTACTTTGGTGTGATAAAGATAGATCGTGAGGTCGGCGAGTGTGGAGGTGTTGGGAGGAGAGAGTGTATCTTGTGGGTGGAGGGCCAAAGAGGGATCGGAGGGTGCAATGCTGATGCGAGCGAGATTAGAGCCGGCCGCCGAGTAGCGACGGACGCCATCTTGCGATAGGCGGTTACCGTGGAGCAGCACCGTGGAGCGCGATCGAGGTGGATTTTCGCTCGCGAGTGAGTCGCGTTTTGCGTGAACGGTGAAGGAAGGAAAGAAAGGCCGCGTACATGGCATAATCGCCCGATGGATGGGATAGACCGAGACACGGTCAGGGCAGTTTACTAGGCAGTAGCTTCAAGCGCGTTCGCGTCGTGAGAGAGAAGTTGGGAGAGAACGGAAGGGAGAGAGAAAGAGAGAGAGAGAGAGTGTGTGCGTGTGGTGAGTGAGTGAGAGAGAGAGAGAGAGAAAGGTAGTGCGAGAAAGAAATAGACGAGGAGACAGAAGAGAGAGACAGAGAGTGAGAAGAGTAGAGAGAAGACGGCAGTCGAAGAGAAAGAAAGAAAGAGCAAGAGAGTGCGCGCGATCTCTTCGACTCCGACAGCCGACGGACCATCAGAACGGTTGGACAGTTTAACCTAAAGCTAAACGCCGCTGGTGCCGGCCGTTACGTTCTCCGTGCCTCCTCCCGGCGGGTGGCGGCCGCTCCTTCGCGATTTTAATCTCGTTAGCGGACACGTGCGCGCCGTCGCTCCTGTCGGGCTTCGCCAATCTGGTTTGTTTAACAGGATTCGGGGCTCGGGTTGATAAAAGGCGCGGAGCAGTCGGGCGCGGCGCGAGTACAGGAGGCCAGGAGGCGGTGGGTCGCTGCAACAGTAAAGGAACTAGGAACGAGGAACCTTTTTCGTATTCGTATTTCGTAGTACTAGGGTGCGCGAGAGCCGCGGCTACGAGGACTGTGACGGCGGCAGCAGCACCAGCAGCCAAGAGAGAGAGTGTGCGACGAAAGCAGTGCTGCGGTGGCTCACCACACCCAACAGCGCCGGGAGCCGAGCGAGCCTAGCGAGAACGTACGCGAGCCCGAGGGCCGCCCAGGGACCAGCACCGGGTGCTCGGCTCCTCGTTCCTTCGTCGACGGACTCCGTTCCGTCGACCCAAGACCGAGCGTGCTACGAGAACGGGAACGGAACGGGCACGAGGACGAAGAAGAAGAAAGAGCGGTGTGTGCAGTGCGTGTTCGTGGATTGATGTGTCGCTGGCATCGGCCTCTGTCAGGAGTGCCGAACCGCGTGTGCTGTCGCTGAGCCGATCGCCAGGACTCGTACAGAACGAGGATAAGCACGAGGACCTTCACCGTGGCAAGATAATATTGGCTGACACGCCGAGCCGGGCCTGCTAACAGTCAGCGTTCGGCAGCAGGCAATCTCCTACGGCGACTCGTTATCCTCCCTCATCCTCTTCCTTATCCTCATCCTTATCCTTACCCTCATCCTCCACGTCCCTCCTCCCTCCGAGGATTCTGCCCTGAATCATGGCGTGCTGCCTATCGGAAGAGGCCAAGGAACAAAAGCGGATCAACCAGGAGATCGAGCGGCAACTTCGGAGGGACAAGCGGGATGCTAGGCGGGAACTCAAGCTCCTACTTTTGGGTAAGTACATTCTTATATTCTTCCATTGCTTTTCTTCTACTTCTATACACTCTTCTCAATTTCTTCGTTATCCGTCTTTGCCTTCTCTCTGGTTTACCACCTCTCTCTCTCTGTCTCTCTCTCTCTCTTTCTCTCTGCCTCCTATCCTCACTCTCTGTACCTTTAAACTCACGCCACCCCAACTCCACCTCCACCCCTCACCCCCACCTCCTCTCGTACTACTCCTACTCCTACTCACGAGCCCTCTTCTCATTTCTCTTTCACCTTCTCTTCTCCCTTTTACTCTTCCTCCTTCATTGCCCTTCTTTCGCCCACTCACCATGCACCTTACTTGGCCTTGCTACCTAAACCCTCTTACCCTATTTCCTACCAAACACTTGCCTCCCCCTGCTCCAATTCAAATCATCAAGTTATCCAGTTTCTCCATTCCCTTTTCCAGACCGCTCCTTCATTCATACCTTAAAGAATCTCACAATCCTCAACAGTCACTAATGCAACCAACCATACGCCGGGGTCAGAACAGTTACCAGTTAAGCAATGCCGGCAACACGCGGAACGTGCATTTGACAGATCCTTGTACCACAGCATCCCAAACGGTCCAGTGACTCTGCAATCGTTTATAATCGGTTAAAATCGTCTCCACTCTCTTATACAGCTTTGTTTTTTTCGCGCAGGTCCAATGTCGACCAATCGTCGTGTTCCTGATCTGTTTTGTCCCGCTGCCACGTTTCTTCTTCTTCTCTTTTTTCTTTCTCTCTTCTCTTTACAAACCTCCGTCGTCCCCTACCTCTTCCTTTTCTTTTCTACTCGTAGCCTACGATTCCTCGACAAGTGGTCAGCCTGTTTACCAAGCTGCAGAGAAACACCGGTCATCCTATACCTTGTTTCCGTGGTACCACTGTCCTTGGGGAACATGATTCACGTTATATAGAACCTGTATGTGTTTCCACGAAAGTCTAATACCAACCTCCTACCTACAAGAAAGTAAAAACGGAGTCATACGACTTTGCCGTGTTTTACTTAAAATTTATTATTCTACTCAGTCAAGTGACACATAGATAATTACGTATTCTAATCTGAAACTTTAGTCAGACTTTTTTTTTCATCAAAGGACCCGTTTCTGTACTTTTCAGGTGCATGTCCTTTCCCCGTATATATATATACATGCGAGACAAGCCGGTCGTCGACACGGGTCGATTTCAAATTCTTACTGGGTTTCTCTTGGGCGCGTTTGCCACACTGCAAAGTATCTTTACATAAACAATATTCGCCAGGTTATCCGTAAATCATGGACAAATCTATGCACGGTGTATAATTATAATTTCAAGTTATTTCCAATGTGTCTAGCATCGCGACACGTGGAGCCGGCGAATATAATTGAGAAAGCATAAAAGATGACCGGGATCTGTCTTTTATATTTTCATTAAACGTGCATACGATCTTTGGAAATATATTAAAGCTATAGCCTTGATCATTTGTCCCTTTGGAAAAATAAAATGAAAAAATTATTTTTAACGTAATCTCCAGTCTCATTGGCACAGACTAAATATACGCGAAGATGCATCCCAGTGATTTAACGTATTCTTAGAAACTTCTTGGCAAACCTCTTTCTTTTTTTTCGCGATAAGATTACAGTCGCGTCTGATTAGACCGTCGAGATGTGTCTGTGACTCGGAATTTTTTCTTCTCCTCGCTTCTTTTTCTTTTGGTAGGAAATCTACATGACTTGGAAATACACACACGCGTCATTCCTAATAAGTGATAGCTGGGTACATCGGTCATATATACCTGGTAATACTTGTAATATGGCGCGGAAGGAATTTTTTTCTGGGTACTCCGAACCTCTCGTATTTTCCATTGAAGGAAAATACTAAGAATCGATAGTGTTGCGTAACAATGTCTTCCCTGTGTCTGTATCAAATCCGGCCCCGATTTCATTCATTCGAAAAAGGGTACTACTCTACCTGGAACAACCATTAAATTTTCTACGTAACCATGACGACCACGAATAACAACGATCTCAACCCTCAACTTCGTTCTGCAACAACTATACGGTGATTTTGCCACGAATTTGTTACTTGGATAAAAAATAACGTTTGTTTCTTTCACACGATTTTTTCTTTTTTTTTCATAACGGAAATCACTGGCCACGTCGATCGTTTTCACCGGAAGGATTAACTCTCGCGGATTATCCAGAATGACCTTACGTGCTTGTCATCCATTAAAGTACCAGACTGTTAAAAAGGAGCATGGCGAATGGCCGTGTGACTCTTTCGAATTTAGCGATGTCAAATTCAGAGAATATCGTAGGCGTATTTACTTCGCGATCACGAATGACTAGTCCTGAGTTAACTGTTTGTCTTGAGAAAAAAAAAGATTCATCTAATTTGTCTCTTTAGCCGTCACGCATTTTATTCCTGACCAGAAGTAGTAAAGGATTCTTTTTTGCAGTCAATTTTCAATCGATTATTCTGAACCACGTAGTCAATCGTTTCTTGGGATATCTGATCCAATGCATTACATTTGTTTCTTACGTTTTCCTTATTCTCTGTATTATTTAGCAACGGATACTCAAGCCGTAATTTCATGGCCGCTTGAATGCGTCTTTAATATATTCACTGTAAATTCAACCCCTTCACTGTTAGGTACACATGTCACACTGAATCTTGAGTTCTTTTCTGGGTAATCTTGAATTACGCAACTACTCGGCACGATCGACGGTCCTTATTACGTCATTGATATTCATTCAATTTGAATTTTCGTGTATTTGACAATTTTATTGGTATGGTGCATCTTGACTGACTGTACCGGCGTGTTATTCCCTGATGGGAATTAATATCGTGGACAGTAGAATACAAGTGCGTTGTATTAATTGGCTTTTGTTTTTTTTTTTCTTTAATCACGCGTTAAATATGGGTTCTGTTGCCATAGTCCAATTATTTATTTATTTCCTGTGAGAATTGCAGTCGCGCGAAACTGCTACTCGTAACGGTATAACCGTAATTCGCGGGTAATTCAAACAAATTAATCCCATAGACATTACGGTATGCATATGGCGAAATTTTGCGCGTGTCGCTGAACTAATATAATTTATTGGATTTATTAGATATGTGTTTATACGGTATTATTTTATTTCATTATATTCGTTGCCTGTCGGTGCAGTGGCTGATGAATTGATTTTCATTTGAATTCACGCTGTAATTATTTCGTCGCGAATTCAGTGGGTTACGTTGATCAAAATGGCAGATCGTATATTATTTGTCAAACACCGCTGACGCCCATCCCGTCGCGGGATAATAAATATCGCAATTCGCAAAATTTTATATTTCGCACTACAACCGTTCGCTCTTTTGTTTCTGCCGGTTTGCGAAATTTCACGAGTTTTCGACCGTTTGCAAATGTCCTACCTGTATTTTGCATTGATCCACGTGTATGTATAGTTGCAATGGAAATTTGTATTCCCTTGAGAGGGAGAAAGAAAAATATATATATACACACAGGCTACCGTGTCAGATTGAATTTCAAATTCGCGGACAATTGTGCAAAAATTGATGTTAGGCTCATCGGCGAAGTCGTCATACGAGTTTGTCGCTTCTTGAGAATGCAAAAGGAGGAAAAAAGGGGGAAAAAAATATCGAAACATAAAACAGTTTCTCGGTATCCCATACTAATTCCTCATGTCGGCTATTAATATGAGTTAGTATCTTACGTCGAGGTTATGCATAAAATGAAATTAAATTACACGAACTTTGCGATACTTCGAGATACTCTTCCTCGTTCTCCTGTTCTATGGCGTCCTTGTCTTTGGATTTACACACAGAGACAAAAGAAAACGACTTAAACCTATGAAATATTAATTGGGCCAAGCAAATTATTTATCTGAATAGTCGCCATTAAATATTTTTCACATACGATTTTTTAATAAGTATTTGCTGCATTTCCTTCAAGCATGTAATTCCGCATATGTTTTAAGAATGCAAATTAAAAAAAAATATATATCATAGGATCCAAGGGAAAATTTTTGAACTGGACTGGGGACTCGAACCCGGATCTTTCGCTTTTCGGGTGAACGTTCTGACCCCTAAGGTACCCATAAGAGCGGCCCCCCTGATCGTCATTCTCTCGTGGAGTCTCATAGGGGGCTCATGATAGGGGGGCACTCACCTGTGTGAACCTGGAGCCCCATTTTAAAAAAATAAATTTTTTTTTTTTCTATTCGTTTGTACTCCGTATGTACT